>JBBPBX010017493.1:0-38193 GCA_038048925.1 Garcialebias charrua
ACTCCTGTTTATCCCCCCCAGAAGCAAAACCTTGTTGTTCTGGTGGTTTGATTGAACACTGTGACAGTTGAGGGTGGGAAATCACAACCCCCACTGTTGGTTGGAGGCCCTTTCATTGGCCCTTTGATTTCTCCCAGGATGCCTTGTGGTGGGTTTCCCACCATTGCCACCATTTTAGTTTGTTTGGTTCAACACAGAGGAGCACCGCCCTGCAGCTGGATCTTGATGCTTGAACCAAATCCCTGGTCAGCAGATACCAACAAGAAAGGTAAGGGCTTGAGGCCTTATGCTCCTAACCCCAGTTGAATAATGAAGGTTTGTGTTTGCTCATTAAATTATTCTGAATTAATTAAAATTCATAAGCTGCTTCCAAGTTACACCAAGACAGGTTTAAGGCTTTTGAACTGCAACTTCGGACATTTTACTTTAATTTCAGAGTTAGCTAGCCTCAAAAATATTTGAGTTTTGCTTCTAAAGCTAAAACTTTCTCCAGTGAACAGCTGTTTCCTCGGCATCAGTTCCAGATGTTCTGTAACCGTCAGACTGTGGTTCTGCCGGAACTTTAAAACAGAACGCAGCTCACCCGTCATTCCCGTCTCTCTGTTTCATAGGGTTTGGGTTTAGGAGTCCTATGGGGCCTGAATCCTCTTCTAGTGTGGACGTCGCCGAACAGGAAGAGAGAAACAAACACGTCCAGGTTGTGGAGGTCACTTACGCAGCGACTCTCAACAAATCAACTGACAAGAACTACATAAACTCTGAGACCGGTGAGTGTTTAAAGCAAACACAAAGCTTCTGAACGGTTTGAACCATACTGTCCCTCCCCCCATCCCCCAATGCTGTTATTGCATGAGCACCCTGTGAGTCATCAAGGCCCCTAATGACCGTCAGGCTGATGTTCCTCATTTGCATGTGAACAAGCTGTTTTTATTGACATTGTTAAACCTGTTTGTCCTATGTGGAGGAACTGAAACTGAGGCTTCTAAAAAACTCTCATTGACAATGGCAAAAAAACATTTATTCTGTTCCTAAATCTACTCTTTGGAGACAAACTCATCTTGCTGCCAAGCGGAAATTTAAGTGTTTAGATGATGACCAAGATGATTCTCAAGATTTTGTTTAAAATTCTCCTGCATTTCAGCATGAAGTCATTTCCATGCATAGTGAACACAGTGAATCACTTGAAAGTTCTGACTCTCTTCATGATGATGGCACCAATGAACCAGAAACTGTAGATATTCTTGTAAATGGGTCCTTTTCAGATGATGATCATGGCAGTATTCATTCAGACCATCATGCCAATCATTCTTGTGATTTTCCCTCTGAATTGGATGTTCACATTTCACATAACTCTGAACCAGATCGCTCAACAGATTGTTCTTCCGTGGATACTGACGGTGAACAAGCCACCTATCAACATTTGCTGGGATGGATGTTTTTTATTATTATTTATTAATCCAGTTATAGGGGAGACCCCAGCAAGGCACTGTGCATTTTCCAGATTGCCTTTGCATATGACTAATTACTCTTTTTTGTTTTTGTTTGTTTTTTTGCAAATGCAGATGGAATCATGAATGGGGATTCTGCGGCAAGAGAGGATTTTATAAGGACTCATGCTGCAGAGCATTTAAAACATGCAAAAGGGGTAGAGGACATGCGCTCACACTGGACAATTAAAACATGTCACAAAGAAGTGGAGGTGGGGCTTTCACACTGGACATTTAATGCACCACAAAGAAGTGGACACTGGACATTTAATGCACCACAAGAAGTGGAGGTGGAGGACATAGTCACACAGGACATTTAAAATGTGCCACAAAGAAGTGGAGGACACGGGCTCACACAGAACTGAGGAACACATTTTTTGGGGGGAGAGATGCAAATACAGGTGCTGGTCATAAAATTAGAATATGAAAAAGTTTATTTATTTCAGTAATTCCATTCAAAAAGTAAAACTTGTATATTATATTCATTCACACAGACTGATATATTTTTAAAAAAATCTTAATGTTGATGATTATAACTGACAACTAATGAAAAGCCCAAATTCATTACCGGTAACAGAAAATTACATTACTTGAGATAAAAAATTAAAAAAAGGATTTTTATAGATGTTGGCCAACTGAAAAGTATGAACATGTCCTTACAAAAGGACCCCCAACTAAGTATTCAAAGATGTACATATTGTACATTTCATGTTCATAGTTCTCAGTTGGCCAACATTTATAAACATTTTTTAAAATTAATCTCAAGTAATATTCTAATTTTCTGAGGTACTAAATTTAGGGTTGTCATTAGTTGTTGGTTTTAATTATCAGTATTAAAAGAAATAAACTTGAAATCAGTTTAATGAAAGTTTCACTTTTTGAATGGAATTACTGAAATAAATCAACTTATTTAAAATATTATGACCAGCACACTTTTTAAACATATTTGTGGTGGGACTGTAATTTTATATAGCTTTCATATTTCTCGTGTTACTGCCAGTGTTGCAGCTATAAATCCAAAAGAAAAATGAAGGCATGTTAATAATAAAAAAATATATATATACAGACCAAAGCTATGTGAGCTGTGTACTTTTAGATTTGTTTGTGTACTGGTACATTTTGTTTTGCCACCAGTTGATAAGCTCCCTCCAATGTAATTCTAAAGCTTTTGTTTTTTTAAAGGTACCAAAGGTGGACTTTTCCATTTTATGTGTTATGCTGTTCTGTTAATCTTTTAATTTATGTTAAAGAGGATAAAGGAAAAATGTAAGGAGTGATTTGTAAACCTTAAACCAACGGTTTCCACCATGTTTCCTGCTGCACAATGGATGGTCAAATGTGGTTCCTAACTTTGTTTGCCTCAACGCAGTTTTGAAGTAGATGCATTATATTTTTCATATGCATAGCATGTACAGATTCTTTTTGTACCTATTTTTGTACCTATTTTGTTACAACTGATGCCAGTTATGCATTTTTTTTATTCATATACGGATTTGTTTTATATTATGATACTGATGCCTTTATGTGTAATAAACTGATTCTTTTATCATAACTTTCGACTCTGTTATTTTTAATGTTAGTACTGTAGAATTAATTCATAGCCAAGAGTTATTTGCACAACTACATATCATCATGATTCCACTAATAAATCTCAATTTAAAACTGTGGATTGGGAACTTGAAAAGTTTGTGTTGTCTGAACGTTGAAGGGACAGTTTCTGAACGTTCAGGGGACAGTTTCTGAACATTCAGGGGACGTTGTCTGAACGTTCGGGGGACAGTTTCTGAACATTCAGGGGACGTTCTCTGAACGTTTTATGGAGTTTCATTTGGACGTTCAGTGAACGTTTTCTGCAAACGTTCAGAGGACGTTGATGACAACGTTCAGAGGACGTTGTCTGAACGTTCAAGGGACGTTCTCTGAACGTTCGGGGGACGTTGTCTGAACATTCAGGGGACGTTCTCTGAACGTTTTATGGAGTTTCATTTGGACGTTCAGTGAACGTTTTCTGCAAACGTTCAGAGGACGTTGATGACAACGTTCAGAGGACATTGTCTGAACGTTCAATGTTAGCTGGGTAGCTCTACGTACTGCCGTACGCCGGTCCGTACGCGCGTACCGTGCGCCGCGCGTTCGCTCCCACAGCTCTGCGTTTGTTCTCACGTTCATTCTTGCTGCAGCCACAGCACAGAGCGTTCGCTGATTGGTCATTTGCTGACACGCCTACTGAATTGATTGACAGTTCGCAGGGAGAAAAAAAAAGGAGCCGGCAGCTTCAGCGCAACGGTTTTCTGTGTTTATATCTCATAAAAAAGTTCTAAAAAAATAAAAAAGAACAGGGAGTGCTGGTCCTGTAGTCCATAGCCCACCAGTAATCTACGTGCAGCCACATTAGACATGAGTTTAATTCGCTCGCGAACCACTGAGCGGAGGAGGGAGTGATCATTCATTCATTCATTCATTCAATCATCACATGATCACTTGACTTTTGGCAAAAAAACAAAAGAAAAGGCCAGATCAGGGATTAAAAAGAGGAATTTAATACAGTCTGGCACCGGGGAGTAGACAACGCGTTTGCGTACGTGGTCGTAAAATTTGAGCTTTGCGCGTACATGGTACGCTTGTGCCTCTGCGTACGTATGGCGCACGGACGGCGTAGTGCGGCGTACGGCCGAATGCAGAGCTATGAAAGGGGCTTTAGTCTGATGGATCCCACGCACTTTGTAGAACACATAGTAGTACATGCATTAAGATAGGACTATGTCAAAAACACATGCAGCATCTGACTTTTTGCATCACAGCTACTGTGGTTATTGATTGGATCGGATCAAATTTAATATATGAGGCATGTCCAAAACTGGCTCACTGTGACTTCACTGAGAACACCATGGTTGGACTCCTATGCAACCCTGATCAAAATAAGCATTCGAGGGGCTTAAACAAAGAACAACTGAAACAAAGGCACTAAACAAAGGTAGTGCACTGGACTGTCATCCAAGCAAAAGACTGTCCACAAAGACTTTTAGCCAAGCGAAGGCAAATAATTTGTCAAAGAACTGTCAAAACACGGTCATAAAACAAAAAAGGCCAGAATATGCGGCCCGGATGTGGAGGATCCTGGACGACGAAAAGCAACACCCAGAAAAATCTCACTGGATGCTGGAACAAGAAAAGGCAGAACATGTTCTCCAAAAAGACAAAGAGAACAGGTTCTGAAGTCATCCATGCCAGCAGTCCAGCAATGATCGTGCCCCATATTGATCTGTGAGGATCTGTCAATGACCCTGGTATCGTGTTCAAATCTTCAGTCTGCTATGATAAATTTTTAAATGAAACACATATGCTCATGTTAGGGCTTGCTAGTGCAGGCCACATGATTCGTAGCTTATACTGTGCTTATGTGGGTCTGACAACTGATTTTTTCGGTTCCTGTAACTCTGTGATGAAACAGGGATAATGATCCTAGTTCATAACTCTGAAACAAGTTAATGTTTATATTTTTGTTTTTACCGGTTAGTCTAATCAGTTTCTTGAAATGCAGAACTCCCGAGGCGGAGACTAAATATAAAAAATACAAGAACAAATTAACAGGAATTATAAAAAGACAAAAGAGGGAATTTTATAGTGATTTATTACATAAAACAAATGGTGATATGAAGGGAACCTGGAGAGTTTTGAACAGTGTCTTGAAAAATCCTAAAAATAATACGAGCTTGTCACAGTTTTTCAAGAAAGACAATGAAGAAACGTAAGATGAAAATGAAATAGTAAATGAATTTAATAACCATTTTGTGAATATAGGGCCAAATCTTGCAAATACAATCCCAAGTGTTGATGGAAATGTGAACTATTTGATTGAAGACTGTGAAGATACTATGATTCTACAAGAAATTGACAATAAGGAAATACTTTTGATAGTTGAAAAATTTGCAGACAAGAGATCTAGGGATTGGGTTGATATGGATATGGTGGTTGTAAAAAATATAATACATCAGGTCATTGAACCATTTACTTACATATGTAACTTGTCTCTTTCAGAGGGCATATTTCCTGATAATATGAAAGTTGCTAAAGTGATCCCTATTTTTAAAAACGGTGATAAAGGTGTTTTTGACAATTATAGACCCATTTCACTGTTACCACAATTCTCTAAAATTCTTGAAAAAGTATTTGTAAACAAATTGGATAAATTTCTTGAAAAACACGACATCTTGAGTGCTAGCCAATATGGATTCAGATCAAAAAATTCCACATCAATGGCACTTATGGAATTAACAGAAAAAAATCACCACAGCCATTGATCAAAAACAACACTGCATAAGTTTGTTTGTTGACTTAAGAAAATCATTTGACACTATTGACCATACTATTCTTGTCAATAAACTAAACGGGTATGGTATTAGATGACGAGCTCTGCAGTGGATACAAAGTTATTTGACGGACAGAAAGCAGTTTGTGTATGTTGACGATACAAAATCTGATTTCTGTCCAATTACATGTGGAGTCCCGCAGGGCTCGATACTCGGACCAAAGTTGTTTATTTTATATGTAAATGATTTAGTGAAGGTGTCTGAACTGCTAAATTGTATATTGTTTGCTGATGATACTACCTTCTTTTATTTTGGTAGTGACTTTGAACAAATGACTGCGTTGATAACAATGGAATTTGCAAAAATACAAACCTGGTTTAAATTAAACAAGCTATCATTGAATCTTGGAAAAACCAATTACATGTTATTTAGTAATACAAAAAAGAATATGGATTTCTTTCTAAAAATTGATGGTGTGGAAGTCAAGAGAGTAAATGAGGTGAAGTTTTTGGGTGTGGTAATTGATGACAAACTGTCATGGAAATAGCACATCACTTCGGTAAAAATTAATTTAGCCAGATCTACTGCGGTACTGTATAAAGTTAAAGATTTTTTGAATGAGACAGCTTTGCATTTGTTATATAATACCATTTTTGTTCCACATTTAATTTATTGTGTTGAAGTTTGGGGTAAGGCATTTAAAACTATAACAAAGCCTGTTTTTATTTTACAGAAAAGAGCTGTGAGAATTATTTTAGGAAAACCTTATTGTCATTCATCTAATATATTATTTAACCAACTTAAGTTATTGAAATTTTATGATTTGGTGGATTATAATATTTCATTAGTTATGTATAAAGCTCAAAACAACTTACTGCCTCCAAACGTTCAACAGTTTTTTGTCAAAAGAAGGTCTTGTTTCAGGTCTCAGTTGTCAAGGTCTCAGTTCCTTTAAGACTATAGTCTTAAGGGAACTGAGATTTTTGCAAAACCTCAGTATAGGACCAGTTTGAAGGGTCGGACTGTCTCGATACAGGGAATTGATTTATGGAACAATTTGGAAAACGATGTTAAATATGCTAAATCTATGCTTGTATTTAAAAAAAGATCAAATTTAAGTTGTTAACATATTACGAAAATCTTTAGTTAAATCGATTCTATTAGTAATTATTTAGTCAAAAAATGAAGTTTTTCGTTCAATTACTTGAAAAACATTGCCTTAGTTAATTGTTTGGATTGAGTTTGCTTTTATATTTTTTGTTTTTTGAAGAAAAAAAGGGGGCAGATAATAATAATAATAATAATAATAATGCATTTTATTTGTAGTCGCCTTTCTTGGCACTCAAGGTCACCTTACATTGTCAATCATAAAAATAAAATAAAATAAACCAGACACAATATTATAAACACAGTAAAAACAAGTAAAATGAATTATAATTATATTATATATTATAATGAATAATATGTTCAAATTTACGAATTCTCAACAAAATCCTTGCTGCACTGTTTTGAATATATTGAAGCTTCTGAAGGTATTTACCAGGGATTCCAATAAACAGGGAGTTGCAGTAGTCGAGCCTGGAGGAGACAAAAGCATGGACAAGCTTCTCAGCATCAGAAAAAGTTAGGGATGGGCGAAGTCTGGAGATGTTTCGAAGATGGAAGAAGCAGGTTTTAAACAGATGCTTAATGTGATTTTCAAATGTAAGATGAGAGTCCATTTTTATTCCAAGATTTGTAACAGAGGTGGAGAGGGGGATGTCTTGACCAGAGAAGGAGATTGTTGTTAAAGTTGATGTTTGTACCTGGTGAGGGGTGCCAATCAGTATGGCCTCAGTCTTGGAGCAGTTTAATTGAAGAAAGTTCTGATTCATCCATGCCCTTATTTCCTCCAGGCAGGTAGAGAGGGCAGTGAGTGAAGATGGAGATGACAAGGAAGATGAGGATGCTCCAGTCCTGATGTAAAGCTGTGTATCGTCGGCATAACAGTGAAAAGAAATGTTGAACTGATTAATAATTTGACCTAAAGGCAGCATGTAAAGGGAAAACAGCAGGGGCCCCAGAACTGACCCTTGAGGGACACCACAGGAGACACAGACTGTCTGGGAAGTGGCATTGCCAAGACTAACACATTCCAGCCTATTGGAGAGGAAAGATTTGAACCAGTCCAGGACAGTGTCACAGAGACCGACCTCCACATGAAGACGGTGGAGGAGGATACTATGGTCCACAGTGTCGAAAGCTGCAGTGAGGTCAAGGAGGACAAGGATGGAGGGAGAACCAGTGTCAGCAGCCATGAGGACATCATTGGTAACTCTCAGCAATGCAGTCTCAGTACTGTGAGCTGCTCTGAATCCAGACTGGAACTTCTCATACAGGGAGAGTTGCTGAAGGTGGTCCTGTAGCTGAGCGGCAACTGCTTTCTCCAGCACTTTAGACAGAAATGGGAGGTGTGAAATTGGGCGATAATTAGAAAAAATGTCGGGATCCAAATTATATTTTTTCAGAAGAGGCCTAATAATGGCAGTTTTTAAAGGCAGTGGAACATGACCAGATTGTAGAGACTTATTTATTATTTGTGTGATTAATGGGCTTATTGCAGAGCGATTGGATTTTATGAGAGATGAGGGGAAGGGATCCAGGGCGCAGGATGAAGGCTTCATTTTCTTGATGATGGTCTCCACCTCACTCTGAACAACTTCATCAAAGCTGCTCAGGGACCCAGAATGCAGATGGGTAGATGGCAAACGAAGACCAAGGAGGTTGTGGAGCTGAGATCTTATAGTGTCAACTTTGATTTAAATGATGAAAGGAACAGGTTGCATTTTTGAGTAGTCTTCAGGAGTTTGTTTAATGGGATTAAGCAGACGAGTTATTATGGAGAATAGCTGTTTAGAGTTTCCAAGGCAGGTGTTGATGATGTTGGAATAATATTTGGAGCGTGCTTCTTTAAGAGAATAGGTGTACGCTTTCTGATGTTCTTTGTATGCCAGCTTATGTACAGAGAGACCAGATGATTTTACACGTCTCTCAATAGCACGGCCAGTTGCCTTCATCTTGCGTAGCTCACCAGTTTACCAGGGGGCTGAACGGGAGAAAGACACCAGTCTTGTTTTCAAGGGAGCATGTAGGTCCAGAAGCTCCTGGAGAGATTGGTTGTAGTAATCCACAGAGTCATTTGCAGATGAATGATTGACAGCGGTCAGGGCGTGAAGATCAGTGGACAGAACATCAGGGGAAATGCTCTTAAAGTCACGGAACTGGATAGGTCGTTTTGGGTTTGAAGCAGGCGAAGATGAAGGCACTTCCAGGGAGATGACACTGTGGTCTGAGACACCCAGGTCATATACAGATAAGTTATTGATGAGTACAGTGTCTGTAATCACCAAATCCAGAGTATGCCCCCTGTTGTGCGTAGGGGCGTCAACATGTTGAGTGAGATTGAGAGAGTCCAAAAGAGACTTAAAATCTGTTGCCAGAGGGGAAGAGGAATTGTCCATGTGGATATTTAAATCACCAAGAAAAAGATTTTTCACAGGGGAGGTGCAGAAAAAAGTGAGGAGGTAATGCATCTTTGAGTTAAATGAAACATGTGGTTTGGGAGGCCTATAAATCAATATAACGTTCATCAGAAGTGGGGCTTTGAAGCTGAAGGCTAAACATTCAAAAGAAGAAAAATCCTGAGAAGTCAGATGAGACCATGTTAAATTACTGCGGTAGATTACAGCCAGACCACCACCGCGGCCAGTGCAGCGGGCTCTTTGCAGATAACTGTATCCAGAGGGACAAGCTTCATTCAGAGAACTGTACACATCTGGTCGATGCCAAGTTTCTGTAAGACACATGAGGTCCAAGTTCTTCTCCAGAATGTGATCATGAATAAGAAATGGTTTGTTGGATAGTGATAGTACATTGAAAAGTTCTAGTTTAATACCAGTTGGAGTAGGAGCCTTTTGAACCAGTTGAAGCAGACTGAAGTCCACTCCACGTTTCCCTTGCCACTTTGTGTGCTGTGGACTGCAAGAGACTACAGACGCAGCATTCTGATGACATAATCGAGGTGCGACACGGCACGTGACCCAAAGAGAAAGTATCGAGTTTGACCCAGCTAGCTGAGAATAAGTGGTTTTCTTCCGAGAGCTTCTATGGATGTAACGAAGTCCCAGTTGTTTTATGGTGGAATTAGAAGGAGGAATGGAGCAGTTGTTAAGTCCAAACAACTGCGAAGCGGAGTACGTCAACATCGATGAGCCGGTGGAAGCTAGCACAGAGCTAGCCGCTAGCAGCAGACCCACGGCTCCGAAAAAAATATACAAGAAGCAGTGAGAGGTAACTTGAACGCGCATTACCTTGAAGAGGAGCACAGGAGAAAATCCAGAACAGTCCAGAGGATGCAGGAGGTTGACAGAGGCAGCAGGTAAGTGAACAATAAAGCAGCTATGTGGTTCTCCTACAAAATTCGTGCTGGAGTTAACGGGAGGTTGACAGCCCAAAATTCCAGTTAGACTAGTAAAGTTTTCAATCTAAGGAATCCAGCAAACAAGTCAAATCTTGGCCTCGCTAAAATCTCCCTTCCTGAGCAAGAACAATGGCATCAGTGGAAAGGAAAAACTCCCCTTTAGAAGGAAGAAACCTCTAGCAGAACCAGGCTCAGGACAAGCGGCCATCTGCTTTGACCAGTAACGTGTAACGTCGGCAGAGCCACAGCGCAGTCAGACAAGACAGGTGCTCTATCTCTTAATCACAGAAAGGTAGAAATGCCCAACAAGGGTCGGCGAAAAAACAGCAGAAAGTAACAAGAAAAAAGTATGAGGATAGCAGAAAGTAACAAGAAAAAAGTACGAGGAGCAACGGCAGCCAGATGTGCCCGCGTCCGCTCCCGGAAGTGTCCCAAAAACATTAAATATAAATGTTTTAGATAGTAAGAATGGAATTTTATTTTAAGTTTAAAGAAACAATTTTTATTGTAACCATTACAGAAATTAGTTTAAGTTTACAGATTTAACTCACTAAGAGTTATCCACATTTAGGCCTCCACCTGACCCACAAATGGGTCATGGGGTCAAAAGGCCCTATAGTTTTATTTAACAATTTGCAAGTTTTTGGTGTCCAGTTCTTCTCTCAACAAACTACAGATTCCAGTACTTCTTCAGGAGGAGATGCCAGTGAATTCCACCTCAAACTGGGTCCTGCTAGAGGCGACTAAAAAGAGGGTGAACGGGACTCCACCGGGTGGTGGGGGGAGCATCGCACGTCGTCTTCTCAAGAGAAAGAGCAGCACCTGTTGCGGCTGGAGCCGGTGCACCCCTGCAAAAAGGAGTTTGGAACAATCGCTGAGCCAGTTTGGAGATCGATCTGGTCAGAGCAAAGCTCCCCGCCTGACTACCCTATTGCCACCCACAATTCAAGTTTGCAACCTGCTACTATGCCCATAAATCAACAAGCGTGCCTGTATGGACTAAGCACTCAGGAACAGGCAGCTGGACAAGATGAGACTACACGAAACCCCTGTCTGAGAAAGTAAAGGACACCCACCAAACTGCCTGAACTGATCCGCCTGATTCATCCATCCTTCATCCACCATCCATCATCCATCCATCATCTATCCATCTGGGACTCTATGTCTTCAACAATGGAACATTCCAGGCCTGCATTATGAAAATGCCAACTGCTTTGAGCCAGAAGATGACGCTGATTGCATACACCTCCTTGAACAAAGGACTTTCAACATCAAAAAGCCAACAAGAGGATGACAGGAGACCACCCACTGCAGCTTTGCAACGCCACAAACAAGAAAATCTCTTCCCCAAGAACAAAAAGAACTTATTCCACAAACAAGAAAATCTCTCCCCCAAGAACAAAAAGAACTTATTCCACAAACAAGAAAATCTCTCCCCCAAGAACAAAAAGAACTTATTCCACAAACAAGAAAATCTCTCCCCCAAGAACAAAAAGAACTTATTCCACAAACAAAAAAACTCTTTCCCCAGGAAACCCTTTCCCCAAAGAAACTGAACTTATTCCTGTTCTTACCCCCCTCCCCTCCCCAAGAAGATGATGGACACTCTGAAGATCCCCTTTCCCCAAGAAACTCATTCCCTAAGAAACTGAACTTACCCCTTACCCCCCAAGAAGAAGATGGACACTCTGAAGAAAAATGTTTTGATCTATTTCATTTTTTAGTTCAGAAATGGTTGTTTTAGTTTTTCTGGACTATAGTTAATATCAAAGAAATTTCAAGCCAACTGAAAACTTATTTTATTTTTTGTGCTCATAAAGAGCTATTTTGCTGTGCTGTGTGTTTGAAAACTTATTTCCCACATCTTTAACAAACATTACTTTTCATTTATTATTGCTTTTCCCACATCTTTGAAAGTGTATTAGTTATTTTTATTTGTTTAACACAAATCAAATAGATTATTTCTTTTTTATTTGTTTAGCACAAATCAAATAGATTATTTCTTTTTTATTTGTTTAGCACAAATCAAATAGATTATTTCTTTTTATTTGTTTAACACAATTCAAATAGATTAGTTCTTTTTAAACATATATATGTTTCTTCTATTATAAGTTTTATTTCTTTAGAAAAACTTTTAGTTTTTGTGATTAAATATATTGATCCCTGCTAAAATATATTATTCCTCTTTAAAACTTTGAAATAAGCCATGAAATAAGACCATATTCATTGCAAAGTTCTCCAAAAACTTTATTTCTCTCAAACTGTCCTCAAAAGATGATCCTGAGTTAATTAAACATGACACCACTGGGGGGCACCAGGGTGGCGGTATTTGTTTTCACCTCTAATTAGAATTTGGCCTCAAGTTTTTTTTTTTCCATATCGCTCATAACGTTATGTAGTAATCAGTTTAAATGATAAAAGAGGATGAATATGATAGAGTTTTTAACATTTATCATGTAAAACTTATTTTATTAATGTACAGTACAGTACTCTAACAAAATCATTACTCACCTCTCTTTCTAAATTTTCTCTGTATGTAACAAACACTTATCTAAAGAGTGTGCGCAGTTGTCTCCTTGACACAAGAGCAAGGACGCTGGTTGGGCCGGCTTATGTTTGATTACAGATAATGTTCTGACATCACGTTCTGGTTTGTTTTTGATATTACGTTCTTGTATGTTCATGTGCTATCTGAATCTCACCTTGTCCTACTTTTGAGAGAATAAAATCCGAGCACGCGCTGACCAATTCACACTTGCTTCAAACACAGTTGAGCTCTGCTCAAAGCAAGTTTGAAGCGATATCCCCTTTGCAAAGTGTGACTAAATTATAATAATTTCTTAATTCTTTGTGTGGTTCATGTTCTAGGTGAAGGTGTTTAAATGAAGGTGTTTACATATCCCTATCAGTGTCATCATTTATTCCATTTTCATTTCAGATTTATTCAATATTTTGGTGAATCTAACATTTGAGGATGGAGTTTCCTGACAAAATTCTACTGCTGTTTTTACTTATTTTTCAGGGGTATTTGAGCTCCCTCAAAATGAGGCTAAAATCACCACTGGCACCAACACAAAATCTTCCACTGAATGAGACTACAGTAATTACAAATTATCTGTTTGACCAAAATGGCTGCCACTGTCTCCTAGCTCCATTCACAAGAAGATTTTAGGACTCTGGCATGAAAAGTGGGCGGCGATGTGAAAACCTATTTTTATTTAAATTTTATTTCAAATTTGTTTTACCTGTGCCTCCTTCTGTGTTCGTAGTTTTAGGCCCTGTACACACGTAGCCGGATATCAGTAAAACCGAACCGTTTATCATGTGGTTTAGCTTATCATCCACATGTGAACTCCGATTGATGCAACTTTAAACGAATAATTAAAAAAAACTCCGACCAAAGTGGAGATTTGAGAATTCTCCGCGTTCGAGTCTGCGTGTGGACTTTCAGAACCGGAGTTTCTGCTCCAGCTGGAGCGGCGCTGACGTGACATACTGCTCGGAGAAAAAAGTGCAAAAAAATGTCAACATACCTGCTCTGACATGATTCCTAGTCGGACATGATTCCCAGTCGACATTTTCCTGCGTTTATTAACTTTGTACTCCAACACGGTATTTAATAGTAGTTCAACCTCACGGTCTGTCCACACAAATGAAAAATAAGAAAGAAATAATAACAGGAAGTTGTCGTTGCTTTGAAGAGTTGTGACAGCCCTACACTGCCACCTATGGGTTCAGCATATTCATTACAACGTTGTGGTGAAAAAAAAACGGGGAAATGTAGACGAAAATTTTAAACATCTGAACATGTATGTACGGAGATTTTTTTTTTGCGCAGATATTCGTTTTTCAAACACCAGGCCACGTGTGTACAGGGCCTCAGTTTGGAAAAACGTAGTAAAATAACTATTTTTAACATTATCAATCATGCAAAGACTCTTATTTAATGTTCAGCTGGGACATAAGGACAGTTGATGATGATGATGATGATTTATTTGTTTTCTCAGGGACAGTGCACAACAATACATTGACCTACAAAAACAGGAAAGATGCATTGTGCCAGGTTATAGTAATAATACTAATTTCCGCCTGTAGTCCCCGGACAGGTTGATGTTTAACAAGAGTAACGGATTTTTGTAAGTGGATGAGAAAACCATTAAACACAAATACAGACACAATATATACTACATACATATCATACCTCGCCCCTCAAATATACCATACATAAAAAACTTTCAAAATTTCACCAGTTCTCTCACACACACACGCACTACCAGTTTGTTCACATACACACACACACACACACACACACACACACACACACACACACACACACACACACACACACACACACACACACACACACACACACACACACACACACACACACACACACACACACACACACACACACACACACACACACACACACACACACACACACACACATCATATATACATAATCACACTTCTTCAAACAAACCTACAAACTGTACTTTCACTCACACACAGTCATCACTGGTGGGTGCAAACCTGCTTTGATAAAAGCCATTTCCTTGTCAGATGTGCAAACGTTGGGAAACTTGTACATTTTATAATCTCATTAGGCAGAATATTCCACTGACTCATGGCAACAACAGAAAAGACGGATTTAGCAAAAGAGGTCCTACATTTAGGGATGCTGCACTCTCCTCTAGAGGTCGCCCTTGTGACTCGAGTTGTTTTTTCTGAGTTCAATATGACAAACCTTCTTAGAGGAGGAGCAGCCATACCATGGATGATTTTAAAAAGTAGACAGATATTTGCATGGAATATTAAATTGTCAAAGTTTAAAAGATCATATTTGAAAAGAATATGACAGTGGTGATATTGTCTGGATTTCCTATCATGAATTTTTATTGCACTTTTGAACATTGATTCAAGAGGCTTTAGAGCTGTTTTACTAGCCTGTGACCAGCTAGTCATGCAATACAGAAAACGCGAGAAAATCATAGAGTTTAAGTACATATATGATGCCTCAGTAGTAAGAGATCCTCGTATGTACCTGAAGTTCACCAGACTAAATTTTAAAGAGTTGCGCAGTTTCTTTACATGGTTTCTGAAATTCAAGTTTGAGTCAAGGGTAACACCTAAATAGGTGAAGTTGTTTACATTTTTTATTTTTTCCCCATTTATATGGATATCAGGATAATCCAAACATTTATTTCTGTTTGTAAAGTACATTGCAACTGTCTTTTCTACATTTAATGTGAGACAGCAGTTTTGTAGCCAGGCAGCAACCTTTTTCAATTCTCCTGTCAATTTTGTGGCCACTTCTGTTATATTTTTTCCATGAGTGAACAAAACAGTATCGTCCGCATACATGATGATATTAATATCACACATTGAGGGGAGATCATTGATGTATAGACTAAAAAGAAGCGGCCTTAAAATAGAGCCCTGCGGAACTCCCATGGTGCAGTCTTGAAAGGGGGACAGTGTGTGATTTACTCGTTTAGAGGGGCTTGGCAGGGAGAGTTTATTGTCCCACTTTGTTCCGGGGAATTTTCCCTGAGAACATCACAACTCAAACAATACTTCATAATAAATAGCACTTTGAGATTTTTATTAATGAAAAGTGCATTATAAATTGAATTCATTATTATTCATCCATCCATCCATCCATCTTCTTCTGCTTATCCGGGGTCGGGTCGCGGGGGTAGCAGCCTAAGTAGGGAGGCCCAGACTTCCCTCTCCCCAGCCACTTGGAGCAGCTCCTCCGGGGGAATCCCAAGGCGTTCCCAGGCCAGCCGAGAAACATAGTCCCTCCAGCGCGTCCTGGGTCTTCCTCTGGGTCTCCTCCCGGTGGGACATGCCCGGAACACCTCACCAGGGAGGCGTCCAGGAGGCATCCTAACCAGATGCCCGAGCCACCTCAACTGGCTCCTCTCGATGTGGAGAAGCAGCGGCTCTACTCCGAGTCCCTCCCGGATGACTGAGCTTCTCACCCTATCTCTAAGGGAGAGTCCAGCCACCCTGCGGAGAAAACTCATTTCAGCCGCTTGTATCCGAGATCTTGTTCTTTCGGTCATAACCCAAAGCTCATGACCATAGATGAGGGTGGGAACATAGATCGATCGGTAAATTGAGAGCTTTGTTATTATTATTATTAATAAATGTTCCTATTGGATCATGCATGGAACCAGCCTTTACTTGCCAACGAGGACTCACCTTTTTGAATTAGGTTTCCCTAAAACATCCTAAAATTTAAATGCAATTTTGCATGAAACAAAGTACAAACGAAATAAATGATTGCTTCAAATAAGATAGTCCCTGACTTACGAGCGAGTTCCATTACAACGACTATCTCGTAAGACGAAAGTCTCTTATGTCAGGGACTACCTTTATTTACCGCACGAGCCGCCACTGATATACGTACATGTACGGTAATGAACAGTTAACAAGTTAACAAGCACTTTGCCTATCCTAATGATCCTAATTATAAAAAAACACATACATAAAAAATAAAAAATAAATGTCTTACTTTGAGCTGCAGCTTGTCCGTCTGTTTGCATGTTAGCTATTGCACGTCCGAGCTCCACTTCGTGCAGGTCCACGCAGTCCAAGCTGTTTACAGGAAGGACTGTTAGCTTGTTAACGCCATACATTTGGAGCCAGAAAAAGATTAAAAAATTAATAACTTACTGAAAGCTGTTTCTCCGCGGTGTCCGTCCATCCAAAACCATCTGCGCACGTTAGCCGCCATTAGCTGCCCCTGTTAGCATTAATCCATCCAAAAAAGGCTGTTGGCGCGGTTTCTCCACGTTTTAGCATGTTAGCTTCTCTGTTAGCTCGGTGTCCTCGACATCTTATGCCTGGTCCCCACTGCACAACTCGAAACGCGCCTGCCGTTCCCTTTTGTCCACTTGTCACGGTCCCACTTCCACTGAAGACCGTCTGATGACGCGCACTAGGGGGTGGCAGAGGGAGGGGTCTCTAGCTCGTTTTCCGGGTTCAGTTGTTGTGTTAACTGCACCTCCGACGGTCTTTGATGAGATTAAAACGTTTTTTTAATGTTTGGGGTGATCTACACTGGAGAGAACAGCAGCCTGTCAGCAGCAACTGTAAAAATGTCACGTTTCTTACCGGAGTTTGGTTCCAATTCATGGAGGCTCGATCCGGTAAGTTTAAAAAGTCCAAAAAAAGTCCCGTTGTGGTTGTGTAATCAGATAGCAGAGGCTCTCCCGACTGTTTTCTGGACGCGTCGAGCCACCAGAGATCGAATTTTCTGGCGTTGGCAGTTCGACGCCTAGGTTGATTTGGACGCGCGCGTGCGTGGAAAAGGAACTGCAGGCTGCCGCCGCGCCGCTTCCATCACTCGAATCGCGCCACTTCCCATTTCGCCGTGACTCCACGCGTCTCCTCATAGACTTTGAATGTAAACCGGCCGCTTCAGCCGCCCGACACCGGGGCAATGGGTACCAGGCATAAGGCTGCAAAGCGGCTTGGTGGCGGAGCGATCCGCGGCTGCTGCTCCCGCTGCGTTAGCTCCGGCATTAGCTGCGTGTTAGCCCAGCCCATGAGCTGCTGTTGTCGTCCGGCGCTGTGTGGTGGCGGAGCGATCCACAGCTACTGCTCCGGGCCTGATGCCTGGTCCCCGCCACTGCACAACTCGAAACACGCCTGCCGTCCCCTTTTGGCCGCTTGTCACGGTCCCACTGCCACTGAAGACCGTCTGATGACGCGCACTAGGGGGTGGAAGAGCGAGGGGTCTCTAGCTCGTTTTCCGGGTTCAGTTGTTGTGTTAACTGCACCTCCGACGGTCTTTGATGAGATTAAAACGTTTTTTTTAATGTTTGGGGTGATCTACACTGGAGAGAACAGCAGCCTGTCAGCAGCAACTGTAAAAATGTCACGTTTCTTACCGGAGTTTGGTTCCAATTCATGGAGGCTCGATCCGGTAAGTTTAAAAAGTCCAAAAAAAGTCCCGTTGTGGTTGTGTAATCAGATAGCAGAGGCTCTCCCGACTGTTTTCTGGACGCGTCGAGCCACCAGAGATCGAATTTTCTGGCGTTGGCAGTTCGACGCCTAGGTTGATTTGGACGCGCGCGTGCGTGGAAAAGGAACTGCAGGCTGCCGCCGCGCCGCTTCGATCACTCGAATCGCGCCGCTTCCCGTTTCGCCGTGACTCCACGCGTCTCCTCATAGACTTTGAATGTAAACCGGCCGCTTCAGCCGCCCGACACCGGGGCAGTGGGTACCAGGCATGAGACGTCCACAGAGTTCACTGAGCGTTTCCAGTTAATTTATCCGAATGAGGCAACCCTGATAGGACACACGGTCCTCCACAGCCAGCTGGCAGGATCCGGGACTGTAACTAAACGTAAAATGGAGGACACGGCGTCATTTCCGGAAACAGCTGGAAGCTGCGCAATTATGATTAAAAATTATAATTTTTGTTTTACTGTAATTATTATTTATAAAGCCTTTAAAACAACCACAGCTGCAACAGAGTGCTGTACACATGAATTTAAGAACATTTAAACACACACAAAAAAAACTTTTTTTATTTTTTAAATTTCATATTTTTATTAAATATGATAACCTCGTAGAGTCGGAACCTCATAAGTCGATGTGCTCATACGTCGGGGACTACCTGTATTGATATAAACTGAAACAGTTAAGTTTTCAGATGACAGCTGGCAAAACAAATCAGAAGAATTGTTCAATTAAGGCCTAAAGACAGAGTAAAAACATATTTACACCAAGAGATTTCTAAAACAGGTCTCTCTTGAAAATGAGTCCTTGTGACTCGGTGAAACTACCTGTAGCCTATGAATAAAGTTACAAATTTAATAATAAAACCCCCCTTAAAGAATTAAATATAAATTTGTTAGGTTGGGTTACTATAACACAATTCTTGATTAAAAAAAAGAAGAAGATTAATTCCATCAATATTACCTAAAACTTATCTCAGACTCTGTGAACTTATATTAATTTGTCGAATAACATTTCTTTCATTCACCCATCTGTAGCCGGGTGAAATTCCAAAGATGTTTTCAAAAAGTTTGATCATGACAGTTCCAGGACAAGACACATGACTAACTTCCAGACATGTACGATGTTGGCTCGTTCATTTGACCTGCAACTGCCATAAAATAGTTACCAAACATAGGTTAAAAAGAAAAATTACTACAACTTTACTGGACATCAGATCAGGTATCCAAATGTCTAGGTTTTGCATTTTCTTCAAAAAAGTTTTATTAAATCTGCAAAAAATTACTAAAAGCCAAGAAACCTAACAGGACTTACGCCCTTCTATCGTTCTGTACTCAATGCCTGGCAGACGCTGAAGGTCATTCGCAACCCTGACCCCAGACCAGGAATGTGGCTTTTTGAGGAGCCTTTGTTCTACAACAAAGCCATTAGTGGATCCACACTTTCCTCAACAACTATAAGGAATAAGTTTGTTGAAGTTGGCATTACTAGACTTGGTCATCTGGTAAAGACCCCTGTAGACACGCTTGGAGACATGACAAACATCAAATCTTCCAGAGTACTGGGAAGGATAATGGAAGAAGTAAAACTATGTCTGCCTGTGCCACTGAGAGCTTTTATTGAAGACCACACTCATGCTGATGAATGGAATGCTGACACAGAGTATGTTTTTCCTTCTTTGGGAGTGAGTCCTGCTTTCGGGGAGCAGCAAGAAGAAAGGGGACAGCTGTTATCCATGGAAACACCAAAGTTGGGCGATTTTAAGTTGTGTGGAAAAAAGCAACTCTACCTCAGCTGTGTGAAGGTGCTGAACCTGCGCTCCTTGGCTGGAACTAGGGAGTCGAGGTGGACTCAGGTTTTTGCTTCAGACTGCACCCCTTATAAGCCCCCTGTTGAAAAACGAGTGGCCGACCTTCAATGGCGGATAATACATGGACTCATAGCTACGAACAGACACAGAGCTCATTTCGACTCCAGCACTGGGGAGGGGTGTCCTTTTTGTGCACAGACAGAGACTTTGGAACATCTTGTCCTGTCATGTCAAAGGTTGGTGGGTCTCTTTGGACTGTTAGAAGAGTGGGTGGTAGCTCTTGGGGAAGAATTTTCATTACCTCTGTTCATTTTTGGTCCAAAGTACACTGTACGCAAGAAAAAAATCCTGACCTTAATGAATTTTCTGTTTGGGGTTGCAAAACTTGCTATTTGGTTGACCAGGAAGAACCAGATGTTAGGCCGGGGATGGACTGATGTAGTTGAGAGCTTTAAAGGGTTACTTGCAGCCCGTTTAAAAGTAGAGCATGCTTTCTACACCCTCACCAGCAACCTTGGCTCGTTTCGAGACTTCTGGGGTATTAAACAGGTTTTGTGTTCCTTGAGGGGGGATGGGTTTTTAATTCTTACCTTTTAATATTATGGAGAGAGTAAAAAAAAAAAAAAAAAAAAATAACATGTAAATAATTTTTTAATGAATTAATGCCCATCCTGTATGTCTCTGTAACTGAATGTTTGTTTTTTATTCTTATTTTTGTTGGACCTTGTTTTGTTGTTTGTTTCCCAAATGATGTAAAATAAAAGTTTTGTCAAGTCAAGTCTTTCTTTCTTTCTTTCTTTCTTTCTTTCTTTCTTTCTTTCTTTCTTTCTTTCTTTCTTTCTTTCTTTTTCTTTCTTTCTTTCTTTCTTTCTTTCTTTCTTTCTTTCTATCTATCTATCTATCTATCTATCTATCTATCTATCTATCTATCTATCTATCTATCTATCTATCTATCTATCTATCTATCTATCTATCTATCTATCTATCTACAGTATCTATCTATCTATCTATTTGTTTTCCAACATCACCATCTAGTGTTTAATTTGTGGTAAAAGTCCACGCCTCGGGTCCGCCTTCTTTTCCGTCTGATTGGCTCAAATGTGCTGTCACGTGATTTACATTCTTCCTCTCGGTTGGTCTGTTGAGCTGTCCGTCACGCAGGCTTCCGTTAAACGTTCCCGCCTACTTTTGAAGATGGAGGACGACATTTCAGATTTGAGCAGACCTCAGATGTTCTTGTTCGGTGAGCTCGCTCCTTCCAGCATATATTAGACGAACGAGTTGCACAACCAGCTTTAATACAACGTTAAATATTCAGTTATTAAACGTAATGGCGGCAGTTCGCTGTTTACACGCGGCCCACCTGCTCGCTGCCTGCGCTTTTGTTGTTAGCTGGCCTACAAACCACGTTTCAAACTGCTGCGTGTGCATTTTTTTTGCTGCATGTTTGCAGGTTGTACCTTGAAATCGGATAAACGGGAGTTTAAAGTTGACGTAGATGACGACGATGCAGAACAACAGCTGTCGCTCAAAGCAGTAAGAAACTCATTTTGATTATTAATAACCGTGGACTGCACAGAAAGCGACCTACTGATTCACACCACGTTTGTTGTTGTTTTACTTTTTCTGTGCATGAATGTGTCCCAGACAGACTTTACAAATACTTTACAACAGCTTGTGTAGCAGTAGTAATTGTGTTATAATTGTATATTGCTGCACTGTTGTGTAGTAGAAACTGCAGCAGACACAGTTAATTAAATCCTGGTTATTTAATCACTTTGTTCATTTTTTCAGCTGGCCAGTAGTTTTGAGAGTCCAGCTGCAGGGCCATGCTGTAAAACTTTAAATAAGAAGTGTAGCAGCTTTCACCTCATGCAGACATTGTGACACACCTTGCAGTGGCGGCCCGTGAAATGTCCACCAGGGGGGGGGCTATTTCTCCAAAATGAAAAAAAAAAAATTCCCAAGTTCAAACATATTTTAAAAAAAATCAAATGCAGATTAATACAAGGTCAACAGAACAATTAAAATGCTCAGGATGAGAAGAGCCAATTTGACTCACTAAAACAACAAAGAACAAACAAAAATATATATGAATAAATAAATTATATATAAATTATAGAAAGGAAAATAAGTGAGATTAAAACATTTCTGCATTTCTACTTGAAAGAGGCTTTGTTTTTATTCTCCAGATCAAATACAGTGTTAAGAAATAGTAAAACACCACAAGTGACATTTAGTATATACAATTATTAATGTTTGATCATTTTTTATTAGCAAATTAAAATAAATGTAGCCATCAGAGTCCAATACTGTACAATAACCTGCGCTGGCAACCTAACTCCACAAACAAACAAAGAAAAAACCAAATTCACCAGTTGCCACTTTTAGAATAAACAGTCAGCTGAAGACTTTTATCACAAACAGAGCCACCTAAAAGTGGAGAGGATATCAGTCAGGAATGCAAGTACCGTAAACACCGGTGTATAATACGCACTTTTATTGCTCATTTGAATGTCCTGCGTATTATACACCGAAGCGTATTATCTTCAGATTTTTTCCCATATTTTTAGACCCATTTTTGGCTCTGATTCGCTTTTTCATTTTGGCCTAAAAATGGTGCAGTACCAGTTTCGGCCGCTATGGGCGCTAATGCACCCTGTAGTCTGTTTACCTGCAGACTGTACCTGGAGGCGTATCCTGGCGCCATCTAGTGGCCATAAAAAAGACTGTCACGGCAGCGCGTATTATACACCGAAGCGTATTATCTACCGATTTTTCTGATTTATTTCCAAATATTGGCCAAAGCGTATTATACACCGGAGTGTATTATACACCGAAGCGTATTATCTACCGATTTTTCTGATTTATTTCCAAATATTGGCCAAAGCGTATTATACACCGGAGCGTATTATACACCGGTGTTTACGGTAGACATTAGATAAAGGGCTTTCAATGATTTAAAACTTACCTGAGCAAGCCTGCTTGAGTCACTGACCGCACAGCTAATTTTCCAGACAAAAAATAAAAATAAATGAATAAATAAATAAATAAACGGCCGGAAACACGTGATTGGTAGGTAGAGCTCACGGTGGACTGTTCAGGGCGGTGAAAACTGTGCCCAGCAAATTCCCATTGTTTTGTAACGTTGTGGAATAACTGCGCATGCGCCATTTATAGCGACAGTCTATGGATAAGATCATGCGCCCCCAAAACAGGAAATACTTCACCAATCAGAAAACGTTTTTTGAAACAAACAATATAACTCATCATTACTCATAAAATGTTTATCCTACACAACTAAAAACATAAATGCATATATTTTGAAATATTTTTATTTTATTTCATTTTTATAATTTTTTTTTTTAAGTCTTCAATGTAAAATGGTCCAGAAGTTCCAGTGGAGCGGCGCCCTGGCGCCCCCTATTGGCCGGCCGTCCCTGACCTTCAGAGCAAGTTCCAAATGTCCTCTTCTGCACAGGATTCGCAGATCTCAAATCGCCTTTTTTTGAAAACTGTGGTTCTGTTCCAGGTGTGTCTGGGCACCGAGGCTGAGGACAAGTTCCACGTGGTGGAGGTGGAAGGGCTCACGTACGATGCAAAGACGACCAAAGTGCCGCTGGTTGTCCTGAAACCTTCTGTCCTGCCCTCTGTGAGTCAACACCAACTCACTGCATTTTCTGGATATTTACAAAGATTTTGTACCGTTCGTGCCTCAAAAAAAAAAAAACAACAACAGAGTTTAAACAAATTCTTATTAGAAAAGCATGAACGCGTGTTTCTTTTAATTTTCCAGATAAATTTAGGTGGGTTTGAGATCACTCCTCCAGTAACCTTCCGTCTCGTGTCTGGTTCTGGACCGGTTCACATCAGCGGGCAGCATTTTGTCAGTAAGTGTCACGGCTCAAATTAAAGGAACAATTTCAATCCAGAATCTCAAAAATAACAAGTTTATCTCATCGTCTCCCCCAAAATGACGTCACTTAATTTTTCTTTTGCAATAAATATTTCGCTTATCACCTTTTTATTTACTTCCATTTCAGAATGAGTTGTCATTTTCTGGCAGTTTTAGTGGGAAAGGCGATTTAATTTTATTAATCAAACCTTTACTTTCATGATTAAGTATGAAATAAACGGGTGATGTTCTCAGGAGTTTGTCTTCTCACTGAGTCTGATGTGAGTTTTAAGTTTTGGTCATATTTACTGTAAATTCTTTACCACAACTGTTTTATTAAATTATAAAAAAAATTATTTATGTTCCAGGCGTGAAGGAGTCTGATGATGAAGACGAGGAAAACAACACATCGCCAGTGAAGAGGCCTGCAAACCTGTCACTGAAGAAACCTTCCGGGGTGATTCTCTGCATGATTTTTCCCTTTTCCTTAATTTGATCTGAAAACATCACATCAAAGCTCTGATGTTCTTCGCACATTTCCATTTTTTAAAGTTTAGCAGACGTAAAACTCTGAAGAACTTCTGCACATTTTCTTATGGTGACATTAATCTGAGAAGACGTTTAACGTAAAACGTCTTCTGATCACTTTCTCTGGCTTAAAGAGGATTCTTGTTTT
Organism: Garcialebias charrua; assembly: GCA_038048925.1. Taxonomy (NCBI): domain Eukaryota; kingdom Metazoa; phylum Chordata; class Actinopteri; order Cyprinodontiformes; family Rivulidae; genus Garcialebias; species Garcialebias charrua. The sequence goes on from JBBPBX010017493.1 coordinate 24,615, forward strand.
TTGCAGAAAAAACTGAAGATGGATTTAGATGACGATGATGATGATGACGAAGAAGAAGACAGCGATGAAGATGATGATGAGTATGATTGACTTTATTCTGGAGTTTACATTTTCTTTGTAAAGATTTAAACCAAACTGTATTTTTATGTTGCAATATTCAGGATATCTAAGCTTATTATTATTATTTTTTTTTTTTTGTAGTGATGATGAGAGTGATGAAGATGATGTGAAGCCTCAGAAGAATATGGGAAAAGTACCAGTTCAGAAAAAAGTAAGTCTGGTTTGTTACTGAAATGTTGATGTTAGCTGTGCATTAACAAATAAAACCTTGTGGTATTGACAAGAACTAATCAAGTTAAAGGTTCTTTATCGTCATTTGCATCTCATGTGGTACATGAGGTGAAAGGAAATTATGTACACAGGGTCCCAGTTACATCCAAGAATAGTTTTGATTGCAAAAGAAAAACGGTAATAAGATCTAAGATATGAACTAAGAAATATGCTAAACACTTAATAGTGCAAAAACAATACCCTGAACAGCAGCACGAACATGAGTTTGTGTGAGCAGATGAGTATGAATGAACCCAGCAGCATGAGAGCAGCAGCATGGCTAGTCAGCAGCACGTATCAACAATCAAACAAACAAAAGAGTATGAAGAAACATTAATGGAAGATTTAATATTTAAATATTGAATGTTTTAATAACAAACATAAAGAATGCTACTTTAATCTTAATCTATAAAAACTTTATCACTGTAATATATTAGTTTATGTTTTTTTTTTAACATTATTTTCATCATGCACTCACAACACTGGAGGAGGAGGAGGGCTCAGTTTAGTTTTCAAAGGTCTGTTTTAATTTAAAGTGTATGTTTCATGTTAGTTTTTTGGGCAGAAACATAATATTTAGAGGTAATAAGTAATTTTGATAATCCTCCCTGCTTTCCAAATTAATACCAATAGCCTTACAGACACAAATCAGGGGGAAAAAAACTGAGCCTAAAAAAAACGCGCGGTTTTGGAGTCACGTGACAGTGACGAAAGTAGAGGGGGCGTCATAGTCGGAAGTTGTTGTTTTGTATTGAGTTGTATTGAAGTGAAAAAGGTCCAATAATGGTCATAATGGTTAATATTTGTGTGTGCGGGGGTTGTTCGAACTCCAGTTTGTCTGGACATCGATTTCCTGCACCAAAAAAACCCAGCTTTCAGAGCTTGTGTGAGGTTTGTCCAGATGAAAAGGCAGGATTTCACCAACAGAAGCGTCACGACCAACTCTGTGATTTGACAGCATTTGTCAAGGAGGATTACATCGACAGCGACCTGAACGAACACAGGATTGACTTCAGAAGTAAGGACATGAATATAATTTATTAATCTTTTGATTGAAAGTGGTTTAGGTTAGGAGCTATAAATTCCAAAATATACAGAGCTAAACCGCAGCTAGGTCCACCCGGTTGCGTCTTCAAAAATTAATAAAAAATCGAATTTCATCTCAAATGTGCTATACAGGCAATCGTTTAGTAAAAAAGCCCTGTATAATTACACTCTGAAAGCAGGAAAAATATCCAATGAGTGGTTTAGGAGATATGAATGACTTTAGATGGAAGAAAATACGATGCTAATTTTATGCTAGCGCGACCTTGTTGCATGTCTTCAAAAATTAATAAAAAATCGAATTTCATCTCAAATGTGCTATACAGGCAATCGTTTAGTAAAAAAGCCCTGTATAATTACACTCTGAAAGCAGGAAAAATATCCAATGAGTGGTTTAGGAGATATGAATGACTTTAGATGGAAGAAAAAACGATGCTAATTTTATGCTAGCGCGACCTTGTTGCATGTCTTCAAAAATTAATAAAAAATCGAATTTCATCTCAAATGTGCTATACAGGCAATCGTTTAGTAAAAAAGCCCTGTATAATTACACTCTGAAAGCAGGAAAAATATCCAATGAGTGGTTTAGGAGATATGAATGACTTTAGATGGAAGAAAAAACGATGCTAATTTTATGCTAGCGCGACCTTGTTGCATGTCTTCAAAAATTAATAAAAAATCGAATTTCATCTCAAATGTGCTATACAGGCAATCGTTTAGTAAAAAAGCCCTGTATAATTACACTCTGAAAGCAGGAAAAATATCCAATGAGTGGTTTAGGAGATATGAATGACTTTAGATGGAAGAAAATACGATGCTAATTTTATGCTAGCGCGACCGTGTTGCATGTCTTAAAAAATTAATAAAGAATCGAATTTCATCTCAAATGTGCTATACAGGCAATCGTTTAGTAAAAAAGCCCTGTATAATTAACTCTGAAAGCAGAAAAAATGTCCACTGAGTGGTTTAGGATGGAAAAAGTAATTGTTTAGGGAGCTAAGGCTAAAGTAGTTAAATCCATCAGTGGTGTAATTAATGCTGTATCTCTATATTTAGGCTATATGTAATATAAACCATTTTTAGCTTTAGGTAGTATATATCTAGAAGTTATTTGGCTAGATATTTGATGTAATAGTCAGAGATGACATACTTATGTCAAAACAACTTTGTAATCTGTCGCCTCCTCCTGGTGCGATCCCATATCTTTCTTAGCTAAAGCACAAACGTTCCCCTCCTGTGATGTCACTTCCGGTTTACCGCTGAGAGCACTATTTTTAGACAGAGTAGCGAGGGAAGACAAAAAAGGTAGTAGTAGCACATTTTATTTTGAGATATGATCCGTATTTTTGATGAAAATTGGGGTTTTAGACATGTTAGGTTGAAAAGGCAACAACATGTGTTTAAAGTGAAAGATACACTTTAAACTTCATATGCTGCTTTGTCACTCTATGTCGATGCCAGAACTTTCATTTTATTTTATAAATATACTTTTTACACTTTTATACTACTATGCAAAAAAACTCAGGACAGTATTACACTTTTTATTGTTTCATTTTATGCTTATGTTTATTAAATGTTTAGTGTTTTAGTGTTGGTGTAACCTTTCATACTACTACTATGCAAAAACTACTATGCAAAAACTCAGGACAGTATTACACTTTTATTATTTCATTTTATGCTTATGTTTATTAAATGTTTTAGTGTTTTAGTGTTTAAATGGTTACTGTTGCACCGAGGGACAGAGAGAAATGCAATTTCAATCCTGTGTATGTCCTGTACATATTGCAGTTTTGACAATAAAGTTGACTTTGACTTAATGTAGCTGTAAGTTATTAGGATGACAACAATAAAACATACTCAGTAAAATGTTCAAGTAGCTTTTTTTGGAAGAACTTATGATGCATTTTCTTTCTTTTATGTGACTCTAAAAAAACAATAGTTTTTAGAGTTACAATTAAATATCTGTACAAAATGTGAAACCCGTAACACCTCTCAGCACATCAGACACTGCTTGTGATTTGATATTGTGACACATGTCACAGATTACACTCATAGGTAAAGGATAAAAAGTTTTTGTTTATTTATTTATTTTCAGTCTCAGTCTGGTTCTGTCACCTTGACCTGAAGCTTTAAATCCTGACAAATAAAAGTGGATATTTGTTGTCTGAACGTTTTGGACTCAAACATCTAAGGGGTAAAATTTCATTTAAATTATTTTAAATGTTTTATTTAACAGGACCGTGCACATTCGTCAATAATACTAAATTGCACAGTAAAGTAAATGTGCAGGAATTAGCTGTATCGCTAAATTTCATCAGTTGTCATTAGGCAGGTAAAATGAATCAAAACATAATTTATACAAAACAAGCAAAATACAACTGATAAAAGACAACGCAGTAAACATCACAGCTGCACAGTTAAAAACAGAGGAGTAACAAACTAACCAAAGTTTCAGTTTTTTAATAAGAATTAAATAATTGTCACAATCTCTGAAACATCCTTGTAGTTTATTCTATAATTGTGTTCCTGTAATTGATGTTCCCCAAACTGTTTTCCATCTCTTAATAAAGCAGTCCTCAGTAGTTTAAGATCTGGCGCTTGTTCTGGGATTAAACTTCTGGATAAGAGTTTAATGATAGAGGGGCAAAAACAACTAAACATCTAAATTCTTACACTTACTGATGATACTACAGTAGTCAACATGAGAAGGTTTTCTATCCAGAATTTAGATTGTCTGATTGAAGAGAGACGTGTAACGTTTGAGCACGTTTGTGTTCGTATGCGACCAGGTTGTAAGACAACACGACATCTGAGTACAGATCATCGCCCCGTTTACACGAGAACAACCTCTGGAAACTTTAACGTTTTTTCAATTTTTATTGGGAGTAATAATAAAAAAAGAGCAGGTTTACATGAAGACGCTGTAGTTTCCATGTCAGTTGGGTTGCCACAAAAGAAATGATGAACTATAGTACTGTGGCTATGACAGTATTTTGACCTAAACTGTCATATGTGCTGAGTAAAGATATGAGGTGTGTGTTTGTGGAACATGTGCACAGAAAAGAAGGGGGTAAATAAGACATTTTAAATTTATCTGGCAACACTGAAGCCCCCAGTATAGCTCTGCGTACGTTCATACGCAGAGGTATGCACGTACTGCGCAGAGGTACAAGCGTACCCCCGCAGGGCATGTACTCGCAAAGCTCAAATTTTACGACCGCATACACAAACGCGTTGTCTCACAATAAACTGCCCGGTGCCGGACTGTTTTGTATGAGACACAAATGTATTACATTCCTCTTCTTTATCCTTGATCTGGCCTTTTCTTTTGATTTTTCACCAAAAGGCAGTGATCTCTTCCTCCTCCGTTGACTCCATGATTGAAATGATGAGAAATGAGCAAATTAAACTCCGGTTCAGCGTGGCTGCGTGAGGTTCTGCAGATTTCCTGGTGTGCTGGTCTGATGTGTGGGCAGCAGGACCAGCACTCCCTGTTTTTTATTTATTTATTTATTTTTTAGAACTTTTTATTAACATATAAACACAGAACACCGCTGCGGCTGCAGCTGCCAGCTCTCACCTTTTTTTTTTTCACCCGACCTGTCAATTCAGTAGGCGTGTCAGCAAATGACCAATGAGCGACCTCAATTTGTCCCGTAGGTAAACGCTCTGCCCTGCAGCTGCTCAAATGACTTCAAGAATTTGGAGCGAAAACACGAGAATGAACGCGAGAACGTACGCTGAGCTGTGGGACTGAACTCTGCGTACAGTACGCGCGTACGTACGGACGTACGCAGAGCTATACTGGGGGCTTGATGCTCAGCTGCATTCATCGTGCGTGCAGCGTCTGCATGACAGTTAGTCCAAACTGTTGAAGACACCAACGTCTTTTTGGAGCCTGGAGTTTATTACGCCAAATTTACACTACATGCGGTCCAGCTCCGCCCCGCTCCGCAGGTCGCAGCTGAGCGAGTCCAATTTCCACTACCTCCGCTCTGCTCAGGTCCGCCTGGATGCGCTGCTCCGAGACGCATGCGCGGGAATTGCGAGATCGCGCGATAAATCAAGTGATAAATAATGAAGTCAGAACAAAACAATTCATTCGGTGGAAGAAGGAGAACAACAGTAGAGACTGCTGCCTTGATCTTCTCTCGTAAATGAGCGACAGGACATGGTTTGAGCAACAGGAAGTGATGTACAGCAAACCCCCGAGTGAAGTACGAGTTCCGGACCTAAGGACCGTTCGCAGCTCGATTCTGCCGTAGCTAGGGGGTGAAAATAACGTCTTGTTCGTAGGTCCTGATTTCGTTCGTACGTCGCGGAAATAACGCTAACGGAGCGCCGCACACAAATTTATCGGCATGAGACTGAACAAGCTGACATACTGGGCCATAAACATGCACAGAACTTTATTTACAAACACTTATCTAACACATTACACCACACATTCATCCATAAACACACACAGTAACTGTACAGCAACGTTAAACATTGCTATTCAGCACAGCACATTCAATACTGTACTGTAAAATTATTACAGAATAAAATAATTAATTAAAACAGTACAGAATAAATAAAAATATAATTTCTTACTTTGAGATGGTCAAAGCCGACATCTTAGGTTGCCATGCGTTGATGTTGTCGGCCGAGCAGCGCGGCGAACCATGGCAGCTGCTGAGGCCTGTGTTAGCTTCTGCTAGCTGCCTGTTAGCCAAGCCATGAGCTGGTGTTCGCGCGGCAGTCCGGCGCGATGGATCGGTGATCGATCCTCGGCTGCTGCTCCAGGCTGAGACGTCCACAGAGCTCGTTTCCAGCTAGTAATTAATCCATATGAGGCAAAGCCGGCTGCCGAAAATGGCTGCCGCAGACGGTCCGGTGTTCTGCTTTAACTTGTGACCGTGTAAACTGGAGACCTTCTTGTAGCATTTCCTGTTATGACCGGAAGTTGAACAAATATTGCGCAATTATGACAAAAATGATCAGAAATGATCATTTTTATCATAATTATTATTTATAAAGCCTTTAAAACAACCACAGCTGCAACAAAGTGCTGTACACATGAAATTAAGAACATTTAAACACAAATTTATTTTTTTTTTTTTTATAATTTCATATTTTTATTAAATATGATACGTTCGTAGGTCCGGGTTGCCGTAGGTCGATGGAGTCGTAGGTAGGGGGTTAGCTGTATTCTTTAGTAGTACAGGTAGTCCCCGACTTACGAGCGAGTTCCGTTACAACGAGTTGCTCGTAACATGGAAATCTCGTAATTCGGAACGGCCGCCACATGTCTCGTAAGTCCGGAATTTCGCTCGTAAGTTGGAACGGTTTTGCTAGCGCGACTACAAACACTCGTTTTTCATCGAAAAACTGCTTACGAGTGCATAAAAATGATCGGAAACGTGTGTCCACATGTTTAGCTAACGAACTGTGGTGAAAAAACACAGAAAAACTCGGTATTTTTTGCGTTTTTTCCAAAAATTCGCCAGCTCGTAAGTCCGGAACCTCGTAGGTCAGAGCGCTCGTAAGTCGGGGACTACCTGTAGTTTCTTTATTTCAGATACAATATAAGATCCATATATGTACCGTATATAAAAAGAATAAAACAAAAAGATTAAAAAAAAGAAAAAAAAAGTTTAGTTTAAAAAATATGGCTAAAACTAAATTTGATATCTTTTGCACTGCTTTGCATTACAAAAAAGAAGCCTAATACAGTACTTGATTTGTTTATTATTTTAAAACGACCTAGTAGTGGAATTTTCTTAATTGAGCTTATTTTGTGTTATAGCAGTTTTCCAAATAAATGTTGGCAAAAGGACACCCTATATACAGGTGACCCCCAATTTACGAACGAGTTAGGGAGATAAGAACGGTTCGCAGCTCGATTCTGCCGTAGCTAGGGGGTGAAAATTATTATTATTTTTTTAATTATCATGCTAACGGAGCGCACGCACACATTTAAGCATGTACAGTAGTGTACTGTAATGTTAAACATTGCTATTCACATTTACAGAATAAATAAAAATATATTTTCTTACTTTGAGATGGTCAAAGCCGACATCTTAGGTTGCCATGCGTTGATTGTTTTCGGGCCGAGCAGCGCGGGGGCCGGCAAGCCACCGCAGCTGCTCCAGACCTGTGTTAGCTAGCTGGCTAGCTTCTGCTAGCCAAGCCATGAGCTGGTGTTGGAGCGGCGGCGCGATCAATCTGCAGCTGGCTGCTCCAGCCGCTGCTCCAGCCTGAGACGTCCACAGAGCTCACAGAGCGATTCCAGCTAGTAATTAATCCATATGATGCGATCCTGGTCACCAGTGTTCAAAAGGCCGGCTCCCGTGTTAGCTCCCGTGTTAGCTTCTGGAGCTAGCCAGGCCGGAGGTGTAGCCAGGCCGGCCGGAGGTGTTCGCGCGGCGGCCTGGCACGATCGGCGATAAATCCGCTGCTGCCTGAGACATCCACAAAGTTCACAGAGACGTTTCCAGCTCGTAATTAATCCATATGAAGCCATCCTGGTCACCAGTCTTCGGCCGGCTCCCGGCAGCTAACCTAAAATGGCGTCCGGTGTTCTACATTAATTTGTGACCGGAGACCCCAGTGACTGAACCTAAAATGGCGTCCGGTGTTCTACATTAATTTGTGACCGTGTAAACTGAAGACCTACTTCCTGCTGCCCAAGATTGCTCAAAAATGATCAGAAATGATCATTTTTATCATAATTATTATTTATAAAGCCTTTAAAACAACCACAGCTGCAACAAAGTGATGTACACATGAAATTAAGAACATTTAAACACAAAAAAAAAAAAAATTTTTTTTTTTTAATACAGTAATTTCATATTTTTATTAAATATGATACGTTCGTAGGTCCCGTTGTTCGTAGGTCGATGGAGTCGTAAGTAGGGGGTTTGCTGTATACCTTTTTTCGTTCCTATTGCAAGTTTTATAACAAAAACATATTGTGATATATATCGTTATCGCCACCCTTCACAATACTGTACATATTGTGATATGAATTTTTTTGCCATATCACACATCCCTAGTGTAATGGTAATGTTTTGGGACAAATATTCAAAGTCATGACCTTCATCGATAGAACTGAAACAAACAGTTTGGGAGGAAAACAGAGGAAGGAACCCATATTCCTCTCTTCTGATCCAAAGTTAAGAACTTTATTGCCGTTAGGTCAACAACTTGATGTGTAAACTAGCATTACTGCAGTTGTTTGTGTTATAACTTTCATAAAAAAAGACAGTAGTATAAAATGTGTTCACTTTTTGTTGTATTTGTCTCTTTGTCAGTAATGTAGAACATTATGATATACAGTATTCACCAACTCCCAAGCACCACAGTGAACTAAAACAAGGCAAAAAAAACAACAACAACCACCCCTACAACTTATTTAATGAATTATTTATTACATTAATATAAGGAGGTTTTTGATTTGCCAGCGCATCAGAATTATAACTTGACTGTTCAGCGACAGTCTTCCTACTCCTTTAACGCATTTGTCTAGCAAAAAGCGAAAGCCCTTACAAAGAAATATAATACAGCGAGATAACAACAATGATTCCTAATAATGGCACACTGAAACCATTTAGCTAATTAGTCCACTCCCAGATATTGATTTTTATATTGTGTCCCACCATTTCACATGGTAGATGAGTGGTACCACCTTGGAGTAATAACATCTTTGGGTTCGGCCCATCTATGGAGGTGGCACAGTTATAGATTTTTTATTAAATTCTCTGGCCAACAGTCACTTACTTATTATAGACTGAGTCTGAGCTGTAAAAGCAAATAGCTTCTGTAATGGGATAAGGGCTCTTTTCTTGTTTGCCCTTATGACGTGGGGCAATGAGCGGTTGAGATAAGGCAACATTTGAAAATGCACTCTTTGTTTTTAAGGTTAAGCACAGGCAATAAAATATAAACCAAGATAAGGAAACATGCTATCGGAGGTGAGATCTTTCAGTAACATCATCATTTGTCTGCGTAAGTGGAATTCAAGTGACTGCTCTGTTCAATAACAGTTATTCTCCAATAGAAAAAAGCCTTATATTGATGCAATCGATAGGCTGAGATGGACAAATTGAAACTGGGTTTACTTTTATTGCTTTGAGCTCACGTGAAAAGAACAAAATGTCTTGTTTATTAAAAAAAGACAGCAAATCATCTGTACTTTTCATGTTAGCCATGTCAGTGAGCATCACGTTTCAGATCAGCGAGTCTCATTTTCTTGTTAATAAGGTTGAAAAAGTCAAAGGTGGCAGAAGTTAGGGAGGGTAATGGAGTTGTCATTGAAGGACTTGAGTACAATGAACAGTCTCATCACAAACACAAACGTTCTTCTTTTCTGAAACCAAAATATTTAGATGTCTACTTCTCTGTAGCTGATAAAAATGGTATATATATTTGCTGTGCCAGAATTATTTGCCTGTGAATTGCTGCAGTACTAAATCAGTGCCTTTCTTCTCTTAAAAAACATAATTGCCTGATTTTTATGCCTTTATCAATTCATCACCATAAATGTGAAGCAAATAATCCACCTCTAAAAGCATAAATTGCGCTCCATTTCCCAACCCTACATGTTACCAATCAGACACTCTAAACAGCTGTAGATGACTTTGTGTTTGTGAGTCTAAATGCTTTCCAGGCAAAAAATGGCTTCAAAACATCTGTAGTAGATAATGAGTTGTCACTGTGATGTGGCCTATCCTACACGATTTCGCTGCCAGGTCTGCATGTAATCTGTCCTTTAATGAAGATGAAGCATCTTTCGAGCTTAATGTTCACTGGCCATTTTACATTTTATATATTAATATAAGGTAAAGGAAGTCCTTGACAGGGTTTGGTATTAATAAGAATCATGTTCACATTTGATTTGCCTGTACTACATTTGTGTTTGCATCTGTAAGTTTAGGAAAAATGAAGCTTTTACACTTTAGGATTGATTTGACCGCTTCTGTCCTCTCATACCACTTCTGATCCAGTGTCAAAGCTTCACTTGACCTCCTGCAAAAGGTTTAACAGATGCATGCCTGCCCAGTTCAGCTCAATAGTTTTGTCTTTACAACATTCTTGTACAAGTTCACATAAGTGTTAGCTGCGTAAATAAGACTTTTTAAATACCCTGCTGTTTTAGGGCTTTGAATCATTTGAATTTGCTCTGATGACCTATTCCATTTATGAAAGACTAAAATGGCATTCCTGTCTCTTTCAGAGTGGTTTTACTTGGCAGGGTGTTGTAAAGAGGCATGCCTTTGAAAGAATCCTTTGGTCATCCTTTGTGGATGGTTAGGACTTTTATGCTGCAGACCTCATCAGTGTGTTTCTTCAGAAATATGTGGGTGTAAATTTTTAGTCATTCAGGAAGTTTTATTTATTTATTATTATTATTATATATATATATTTAAAGATCTTTCCCTTCACTTCTGGATTAAAAGCAAAAGTTTATTCAAGAATCAAAGACAAAGTCTTGTTGAACAGATATTTATCTTTTTATAGATCTATCCAGAAAAAACTAATCCAAAAACTAATCATGTCTCAACTCATTCTTTTACACCACGTGCAACCTGCTGATTAAAAATTAATTCTGTTTTGTTTTCTGCTAAATACTTCTTTTATTATCTCCTGCTAAATTTCAACACAGTGTTTTTTGTAGACGGTTTTAGTAGCAGGGCCTCCAGTGAGTCTGTGACCTTTAGCAGGTCCATTTTGTTCATAGAGCTTACTTGACCTGTAGATGCCATTTTATATTAACCTCCATACAATGTCAAATATCAACTAGGAGAATTCAGTCAGAACTCACTGGAGGTTATTAAAGGGCATAATGCTTTTATTTTTTATTTTTATGAATAAAATGTGAACACGTGCACTTCTTTGGCACAACATTTTGAATAATTTTTTTTTATTCCCGTGTTCATTATAATTGTATTTTTTTTTTACATTTTCAGGTTAAATTATAGATTTTAGTGCTTAGTGTATTTTTAGTTGATGTTTTTCTTAGTTCATATCTTAGATGTCACTACTGATTTTCTTTTATATTTTATTGTTGGATGTAACTGGGACCCTGTGTACATAATTTCATTCCACCACGTGTACCACATGTACCACATGTGGTGCGAATGACAATAATCTCTGACTCTGACTGACTAGATTTTAAATGGTACATAATATTGACTTGTATGTGAGTAATATATATTTATATATATTTGTTTTCCCTCACATAGATCGCCTTCTCCCAACACAGCAGTATCATGGACCTGGTCCAGTTCTTTGTGACATTTTTCAGGTACGTTTATCAGATGTATAGCACTATGTGAAACATATTTTTCCCCTTAAATAACGACAAGTTTGGGATCTTATGAGCTTTGAAACTTGTTTCTAAAAAGCAGCCCTATACCATTACTGAACCTTCCCCATGTTTTTTTGAGACTGTAAGAAAATCAGCCACAGCAAAGTACCTCCAGAGTGTTAGACAGGTCCTTAGGACCAACTGAACAGCAAGAACAAGTCTGAGCCATCAACACATAGTGCCAGTCATCAGATACCCAGCTGGTATAATAGTCTGGTCAAAGGTGGCGATTAAGCCACTGACGTCAAGATAGGCCCTCAGCACAAGAGCAGTTGAGGCAGGGGTCGTCTACCATACCAGCGAAGAGCCAAGATGCAGGCTGTGCAAAAATACCTGTGAGACAGTTCAGCACATAATAGCAGGGAGTAATATCCAGGCAAAGCTTACATGGAACATTGTAACTAACAGGCTGGAAAAATATACAGGAACATCAGTGCCGAGTATGGACTGGAGGTTCCACAGTCAAAGTGGGACATGCACCAAGGGTGTTGGAGAATGGAATGGCTAAGATACAGTGGGACTTCCAAATCCAGATGGACAAACAGGTGATGGGTAAACAACCAGACATTGTGGTGGTTGACAAGCAAAAGTAGAAGGCAGTAGTGATAAATGTAGCAATCCCAAGAGACTATAACATCGGGAAGAAGGAGCACGAGAAGTACCAAGGGCTGAAAAGGGAATTACAGTATAGAAGTTGTGGAGTGTCAACGTGCCAAAAGGCCCAGTGCTCATTGGAGCGCATGGTGCTGTGACCCCACAAACTGGATAAGTGGTTCCAACAGATCCCAGGAACAACCTTGGAGATCTCTGTTCAGAAGAGTCCTTGGAACATCTAAGATACTATGTAGGACCCTCAAACTCCCAGCTCTCTGGTAGAGGAGCTGACTTTGAAGACAAGTAGAACCGCACAAGTGGAAGAGAAGGGCAAGCTACAAGTAATATATACATACACACACACACACACACACACACACAGAGATGTGGCCATTTTGGAATTTGATGCAGCAATTACATTTTTGATAAGGACCTTTTTAACAACTAGATGCAGCCACAAGCTAAATGGAATCGGCTCATTTCCTACTTTCAAGTTACTCACCATACACGGCTAACATATACATATATGATGAGCCATCTTGGATTTTCACCTGGCATTGGCAACCCAATTTTCAAATGGAGCTTTGCGTATGCCTAGAAGTAGCCACACACCAAAAGGGAAGTCGGTACCTCTTATTTTGCAAGTTATTATGCTCACATGGATAGACGTACAGATGGATGAAGGGAATTTCCCCCTCTGGGCTTCGTGACGGTGGAAAAATAAAACCAAGACTAAGGAAAATTTCAAGAACTACGGTAATCCTCAGGACTAATTTAAAGTTTACAAGAAAAGTCTTGTTCTTTGGTTACCAATTGTAAATAAATGAGCTGTACTGGTCCTTTTATAAAAGCTTTATACAGTATAACTGCATACTTTGTTAAACTGCATCAGTCAAGAAACTTTATCAGGCACGTCTTTGTTCTCCACTCCTGTCTCTAAGGACTTATTGAGTTGCTTGGGTCTGTTTGCATGTTTTTTAAAAAAAGCATGTGAATGTCTTTTGTTTCTTTAAGCCAGTAATTTTCCTTTTCCAAGTGGCAAATTAACTGCCAGTAGCAATTTAAGTAGGTGCATATTTCCCTGCAAGTGCCATCTAAAGAGAAGGCGTGGGTGATGAACATATGAGAGCTCTTAATGATTTTTCATCCTTAGTGCGGTGACGGAAATCCTTCATCATTGAAGTGTTTAAATGATTCTATTGGGCTGTTGGAAAAGTACATTAGTCTGAGTGTGTAAAGGCAATATGTACGCAATTTCAG
>JBBPBX010017494.1:22252-39882 GCA_038048925.1 Garcialebias charrua
TAAAGCAGAACTGACTGAATGCACGTCTGAAACTCAACGATCAGTCACTCGTGCTCAGATCGTGAATGTTTTTGCTTAAAAGCCTAAAAAACGTTCCTGCAGCTCCTTCAACATCGTGCACATCAGCCCCGCGAGTTTCAAAAACGAGTCGACGATGTCTGGCTTCTCGTCCCAGCCAAGTATCTTCACTGATTCCAGCTGCCGGGTTTCTGAAAGTCTCCTGACTCCGTTTCACCGATGAAGCACTTTTTACTTCACGGTGTGACTCCAACAGAAAATCGCTGAACAGACACACAAATAAACACATTTTAAACGAAAAAAAAAAAAAAACTAAGCGTTTGCAGAAACACCTTGAAAATGGCAGAAACGATCTGACCAGCGATAAAAAAATTTGTAAAAATAAAGAAATAAGAACTGATTGATTAGAAATACATAAAATGAATCAGAAGAATCAGAATCAGAATATGTTTATTGACATTGCACCAAGGTACAACGTGAACATGTAATCACAGTCATCCGAAGCTGGACTAAGTGTACGAAGCTGCAGCTGATTATCAGCGCGGCCATCTCATTCCTTATCAGAATGATAATCTTAGATATGAAAAGGGGAGAAGAACCATGAGGGTAGATAGTGGTATTACAAAAAAGATCTTTCACATCTTGTCTATTAGGACACGATATGAGACATCAAAAAACTCTACCAGCAAGCACAGTTAAGACAAATTACATATGCATTTGAGGTCCAGGCGGTGAGATTTAGTCCATGAGCCTTGTTCAGATCAGCCACAGTTCTGTGATGTTTCCAGCCAGCATTTCTGATAAGCGCTCACAGAAAGTTCTCCGGGGAGGGGGGTGCGATAGATGCAGTTGTTGTCCTCGGTTACTCATGACCCAGGAGAAATTTGATAGTCAGCCCATTTCCAAGGCTGTTTGGGAGTCAGATTCAGATAAGCTTGATTGTTGATTTTCTTCAGGCAGACAGTTTTCTTTTCCTGCAGCCTTGAGTGTCCATCTGGACGATCCAAATCCAATATGGTTTAATTGTGGGAATCCTTCCACTGATCCATGCTATGAATCCTCATCCAGATTGATTCCACCACGCTGACGAGTCCCAAAACCCGCGGGTGGCCTGCGATTCTCAGAAATCGCCTCCACCTTCCGGTTAAGCTCGTAAAGCAGCTGATTTATTGAGGTCACGGCACGGATCAAACTCTCACTCTGACTCGGGAAGCTTAGACATGGCAGTAATCGCCGCTGAAGTCTTCCTCAATTTCCGATAGAACAGTGCTCCACAGATGCCGAACAGTAAAGCTCCTGCCACCATAAATCCAATTATGTAAACATCTTCAACATCCTCCACAGACAGGACTGACAGACACATGACCTTCCACTCGGCCCAGGAATCCATCACATAACCCCCAGAGTGTGTCTGTGACGGGCAAGCTGGCTCCCCCGGACCTTGTCGCTTTGTAGAAGAAGAAAAAAAGAGCTCGTAAACAAAAAATATGCACGTAGAATAAAGAGTCCAATGCTGCTTTGACTCTAAGGCCATTTAACTGGTGGCCCAGGGGCCAAATCAGGCCCATGGCTGAGCTCAGTTAGGCCCACCAATGGGTTCATTTTAAAATAAAAGTAGATTTTAAACTATAAAACAAACTTAATGACAACTGCTGGATGTCCGGCCCCTGAGCTTGTGGCTTTCAGTAACTGTGGCCCCTGAGCAACTTAGCCTTGAAGCTCTTTAAAAGAAAAAACACATTTTCCACCGTACACATCGCACCGCCCTATACGTCGCATCAGTCCAAATATCTCTAATGAAGTGGAAAAACCCATAAATACATGGCTTTGCCGTGTACATCGCATCCATTATGTGTCACCGCTGATGTGTCGCGTTTATTATGCATCATCACCAACAACCCGTAAATGTTGCTTAATAAATGCACTTTGGAGGTCAAACCAGCTGTATTTCAAAAGCCGATTCAAAGAAGTGGGTACGTGCAGAGGAACGTGTCGCTATGCATTTCTTTAAAATTTAACAAGATCACCACCTAAAAACAATTACAGTATATCTTTGCTTGGCTTTATAGTAAAGGTGTGTCTCAGCTGAACTTTTACTTAATAAATGCACGTCAAAGGTCAAGTCAGCTGCATTTTGTCGGATGGTGCCATGAAATGAAGCTGATTTACTGGTTGCTCCAGGCAGATGAAGGTGGCCACTATGGCAAGCCGATTGTGTCATTAATAGCCACTTTTACCTATTGCATGATACAACGACATGTCATACACTCGAGTACCATCTAGCGGCTGAAAATGGTAGTGTTCAATAGTTTCCATGTCAGAATGAATGAAAATGGTCATATCTCAGCCAAAAATTGGTTTATAAATATGGGAAAAATTCCATAAATAAGTCGCTTCAGTGTATAAGTCGTAGGGTATGCAAATTATGCAAAAATCCATGACATATACAGTACACAGAAAAATACGGTATGTTTTAAAGTAAGAGGGGAGAGTCTGAGTCCTGAAGCTGATTCTGAAGGAGGTTCAGTTTTAGAGATTTTCAGAACAAAACTTAAAGTTGGAACAAAATAAGTTTTAGTGGAGACTGAGCCACTGTGACTGAATCTTACAACTAATAATAATAATTTTAAATTGTTTTGTAAACTGTACAGGAAGTCAATGTGCAGAAAACTGTCAAGATGTGAGCTCAGATTTCTGACTGCAGGGTTCTAGACCAGGGGCGATTCTAGGATCTGACCTTTTGGGGTGCTTAGCCCCCAGTACCTACAACGGCTCTTGTCTTAAGCAACTGGTGTATTTTGAGATGTGCGAAAGTTTACGGCACCTGCTCCCAGGCTGTCTATCATCAAGTACTAACCAGCAGTGGTGGGCAGCGCTAGTCCAATATTAGTTCCGCAATTTCTAAAGCGCTTATTAAGTTATCTAGGTCCACAATTCCAAAAGCGCTTTTGTCTTAGGAAAACTAGCGGAAGCAAATTTAAAAGCGCAAGTTCAATTCAACACTTGGTAGCCAGCAATAAGTTATGCAATATTTGCACTACACTGCCAACTAGCGGTGCATGAACTGTTATACACCTTCATCCTACCTATAACCGCGAATCGCTGGGGATGTCATTTCCTAAAATAGACCTTTCGCTCATGGTCTAAAAATTAAAAAGTTGTTGAATGTGTTGAGGATTGCTATTTCGGCTGCTTCTTTGTCTTTTTCTTTTGTTTATTGTAGATTTTTCATTAAAAATGCATCGATAAAGTAATTTAAAAACTGTTTACTGGAAAACTGAAGCGCTGCAATGCATTATGGGCACATGACGAAAGCAAAGCACATAGTAGAGGAAACATTAACCATTGCCTTATGCTATGCATGCCTTAAGTCTCGAGCCTTGTTTGACATTGTAAGTTTTTTTTGTACTTGTTTTTTTTATATAAAAATAAATAAATAAATTAACCATTGCCTTCCTGCTATGTAAGCGGACACAGCAGCATTGTGGGAAATGTCTGTAAAATCAGAACCATGACTGAAAGCAACAGGAAGAATGGACATATACCTTCTCTCAATGATTGCTATTAGTTGGGAGGGGAGCTGTAGAATGGATCATGTGAATTGTGATTCATAACAGTTGAACTTTCCACACTTTAAGACAATGAATACTGATAGATATTTAGTTATTAGCGGTACTGCATTTTAAATAGAAAAAGCACACATCTGCTTATGAATTATAAAAATTAGTAAATCCGCTAAAGCGCAAAACAAATTGTTTAGGTCCGCAATTAGCGGATTTGTGCTTCAGCGGGCTGGTGTCCACCACTGCTAACCAGGCCCACGTAGCTTCCGAGATCAAACGTGATTGGGCGTGTTCAGATGGTAAACAAGGAGCTCACTCACAAATAGGACATTTAAAGGATCAAAACAAACAAAGACTAAACTTGTGCAACCAGAAGTTGTAACATATATCTACACATAAAACACAGAAAACAAAACGCAGCTAGCTTTAAGCATTAACCTTTATTTTAACCATTATCCAATGACTGTAAGGTGTTCGTAATTCAAAACCCTGACGATGTTATCGGAGGAAAAGCAGGTGCAGCTCCTGCAGGTAAGGGGCGTTACCTTCAGCACAAATTGAGATCGCTGATTGGTCAGTTGCTGATATGCCTACAGGATTGATTGACAGGCGGCGTTGAGGATCTGACTTGTGCAAATAATAATAATAATAATTTAATGACCTGTTTAAGAGTGTCATCATTTATTCCACATGTATTTCAAAAATTCAGTGAATGTAAGATTTGAGAACTAAGCTTCTTTACAAAATCCTAATGACGGTTTCTTTATTTTGCTTTAATAGTTAAAATTTAGGGGCGTTTGAGCACCCCCCAAATGGAAAAACTGGAGCTAACTGCTTCTTTCAGCCATAAAGGACATCACTGTTCACGTCATATACAAACGCATACATTTATGCTTTTAAGGTCATTAAGAACAAAAGCACAAGCCGTTGTATTAGTCTCATCTGTGTGAGTTCACAGCTAAAATATTCCGTTAGAAAAAAGTCTGTTTGAAACTTTAAAAAGGAAGTTTGCAGGTAAAACTGCTTTGACGTACAGTTCCACCAGCAGTGAGGTGGTTTTAATGTGCAACACTGAAGAAAGTAGAGGTGCGCTAAAGGTTATTGAGTACATTTTATAACGCTCATAAAAAGTGAATAATGCACCAAATAAGCAGTCAAAGCCCTGGATCAACTGGACAGTCCTGATTATCTGTGTTCTTCACAAGTTAGATTGAAACTAAACATTTTGTTTGTAAGTTTCCTGCATTAAAAATTTGTAAATGCAAAGTTTGTTTTAGGTAATAAAGTTATTTACTTAGAAAAATAAGCCGAACTAGGAAAAAAGTTTACTTTACAAGCCTAAAAGCCCAATAATATTTAATAAAGTGTTTACAAGTTCATAAATTAACTACTCATAAAGCATTAATTACTGATATATCCTTTTTATAAAGTGGTTTTAATTATTTTAGAGTTGGTTCATTTACAAAAATAAATGCTTTTAATTCTAATTATTGCACGTATTGGGAGTAAAAGAGTGAAAATGTATAAAAATACAAAACATTTCAGTGGTTATACATATTACTTTATTCGTCAGACAGTAAAAATCTGTGTTTTCAAACATGTCATAATTGGTTAGATGTAAACCGGTGATATATGTGCATATTAGAAGAGAGAAACTCAGCGGAGGTCGTAAAGTTGGCCTTTTTTATATTAACTGTCAGCGTTTATTGCCCAGATCCCCCACCACCCACCCCCCCCATTTTAATCGTGTTTATAGTAAGCATGCATCAGCAGCAATCTGCAGAATATAATAGGAGTAAAGAGTAATGCAAGTTGAAACGGATGCGGTGGAGTGGTAATGTATGTTTCGCCTCACCCTGATACAAGGACACAGCCTATTATATCCCCTTCCATGTTGTAAAGTGTAACGTGAGTCTCATGGGGTGGGGGGTCGGGGGGGCTGAACCCCTCCAAAGTCATTCGTCAAACGATGGGCGCCCACGTTTGACACAGATACCATCACGTTCAGGTGTAAATAAAGCGAGTGCGAGTCGCAGTAATGCAGAAAATGTATAAATAGCATCACCGGCCGCAGTGACAGCCAATGTATTGATTTATTTGGCTGCTTATGCTCTTTGTGCCCCGCTAATATTAACTCAATACATCTCCACGGAGAGGGGTTGCGATGGGCCGGAGCCAAGGCAAATGTGTGATTTCACAGTTTACACCAGGAATCTGTTCCTGCACTCAGTCGTCCGAGCACAATGCTCAAACAGCCGGTGCCGCTTGTGAGAAAGGGAACACACGCCGAACAGTCGCCGTGTCACCGAGATCACAGGCCGCAAATTACCGAGAGCGAAAAAAAAAAAGAGAAAAGAACGGGCGGCAACAGAGGAGAGGGGAAAAAGGAAGGCTTCGCTAATAAATGACTTCAGATTCGTAATGAATTACTCATAACAACGAGCCTTAAAACTCAATTAGTTAATTGGCCGAGCGCTGTGATGTGAGAATGATCAGTTCAAAGAGAATCGATCACGAAAACACACAAAGTAATCAGAAAGCAAATTACAATTCATCATTTAGTGATCGAGTCGTGCATTCTGTTTGAGTGGGTCTCAAACACGCACACACACACACGCTGTGCAACTCCAAAAAGCCAATCCGTCCCTTACACTGGGACAGGGATCAATGCTGAGGTAATTTGTTTCAATCAATTAAACAGACATCTGTTTGAATTAGACACCGATAGACTGCAGGAGGCCCAACCTTTTTTCTTCAACTCTGTGTGTCTGTGTACAAAAAATGTAAACTCACGCAGAACGAACTGCCAACGGGGGAGGAAGGGAGCGTTTAAGGATCTGTTCACACTCTGGAAATGCTGGCGTTTCTACAATGCTGACTGTGGTGAATCAACATGACCAAAACACGTTTACGCAGACATTCTGCGCTCGTTGAATCCACTGTAGTTTTTATTCCAGGCCACTAGATGGCGCTGAGATTGTTGAATTTCACTGAGATGTTCTTGTATGCTGATAATTCAGGAATGTACATTTGAATTGAGGATGATGTTGGTTTGCTCCTACATGTTGAAAGAGTGAGCTGCATTAGCAGTACTGTGCAGTCCGCCATTGTTACTGCTGGTCATCTACTCAGTACTCACGCAAAAAAAATAAAAAATAAACAAGGTGTCCGTGTAGTGCATGATCTCACACTAATGCCATGGGATTTCTAATAACCTCCACTTGACCTCTGGATTCAAAACAGCTGATGTTGTTGTGTACAAGAACTGTTGAAACTCAGCAAAAATGCTACAGAATCGGTCAAAAACGTGGACTTTGGTGGAGTGGAGCAACGTTGCATCACTTCCTTCTTTAATTCAAAGCATTCCCATTTTAAGTGAAACCAAATGCAGGTAGTTCTCAACTTACGACGGAGTTCCGTTCCTACTCCCGTTCGTAACTCGAAAATCGTCGTAAGTCGGAAAACACATACACACTGGCCGCCACTTATACACGTACATGTACGGTACTGTACAGTTACCAAGCACTTCGCCTATCCTAACACAGTACTCTACATAATTATCAAAAAACACATACAGTACATTTGGAGCCATAATGAAGGAAAAAATAGTTAATTTCTTACTGGGAGCTGGTCATTTCTTCCGCCGTCTGTTAGCATGTTAGCTCGCTGCACGTCCGAGCTCTGCAGCGTCCTGCTGTTCCATGCGGTCCAAACTGTTTACAGTAAGGCCTGTTAGCATGTTAGCTCCATACATTTGGAGCCATAATGAAGGGAAAAAAGAGTTAATAATTTACTGGGAGCTGGTGAAGCCGTTTCTCCGCGTTTTAGCATGTTAGTTTGGGGTCCCACCAACATCCAAGGCCGCCAAGCCGTTCCTCCGCCTGAGACGTCCACAGAGTTCACCGAGCGTTTCCAGCTCATGTATCCGAGCGAGGCAACCTCTGATCGAACACACGACCCATCCAAAGCCGGCTGTCGAGGCCGGAGCTAACCGAAGCTAACCAAAAACTGCCGGACACTGCCGAAAACTGCCGGACACTGCCGAAAACTGCCGGAAACTGCCGAAAACTGCCGGACATTGCCGAAAACTGCCGAAAACTGCCGGACACTGCCGAAAACTGCCGGACACTACCAAAAACTGCCGGACACAGTCGGAAACTGCCGGAAACTGCGTAAATCGTCTTCTAAATAATAATACTTTATTTATAAAGCATTTAAAACAACCACAGCTGCAACAAAGTGCTGTACACATAAAATCAAGAACATTTAAACACATAAAATAAGATTGTTAAAAAAAAAAAAAGAGATGGGTGACGTAACCCCGAAACGTCTTAAGTCGAGGCTGTCGTAAGTCGAGGACTACCTGTAGTCGTAAAACGTTGTCAAAGTGAAAATAATAGTTATGTCGTGCCAATAAGTTTGCATTTGGACCAGTGTGAGGAAAAAGCATTTTTGTTTGTTTTAAACAGAACGGTGCGCTAAAAGGTGAAATTTGTAGCTTCAGTCCAGTCAAAGCAGAGGTTGTATTTTCTCATTTTATGCATGCATATAAAATAAATAAAAATAAAATAAATGTCACATTTTTGTCATCTGTGTATGTTTCCCATACTTGACAGACGAAATTGGTCTCTGCATTTAACCCAACCACCACCAGGTGGTGCAGTGAGCAGCCGTAGTCAGTGCCCGGGGAGCATAGATGTGCACTCATAGACACCCCAAGGTGTGCCGTGGCCGGGGTTCGAACCTGGGTCCTTCGGATCCCAAGTCCGATTCCCTAGCCACTACACCATCTTGGCCCCTCAGTCATCACTCCATGAAAACATTAAAAAAGTATGTGGAAAAAAGTTACCGGTACTTTTACTTTAAGCATCATTAGTGGTGGGCACAGTTATGCTAATCCGCTAACAGCTGATAGTGGAACACATTTTTTTATTAGCGGATTAGCATTTTTTCTAACTTTTGTAACCAATAGCAGAATTAGTTTCTGCAAAAAAAAAAAAAAAGTTTTGCCAACTTTAAGTCTGCTAACAAGATTCACAAGCTTGTTACGGTCTGATGTGGACATGTCTCAAAATGTCTGTTAGGCACGCTATTAGCTCACTACGTATACATGTGACAAAACATGATTGGTCAACGCTGCTTTAATTGAAAGAGACGAAGACATTGAATGCAGACCGAGTGACAGTTGCCTTATAGCTTCAGCTCATTGTTTTAACCTGTTTAGCAGTTTAGCATTATCAAAGCTAATATTTCAGTTAGCAGAATATGGGTTTGCAGAGCTAACATTTTGGTTAGGTGTGCCCACCACTGAGAATCATCTGTAATACTTTGTGCATAAATGTTTGCAACTTGTACAACAAAAAAATGAGGTGACTTCCTTTTTCATGTGTGGCTGAAGCTAGGGGTAAGAAATGTTCCTTTTGAAAATTGGGTTGCCACATCAAAATCCATGATAACTGCCATCATGTATGTATGTAAACCGGCCACCCCAATCGTTTGAGGAAACTATGGTTTCTAGTTTTTATACTACTTAAAAGTATAGTTTCCTCAAATGATTTAGGGTGTCCGAAAATTAATCTATGGTGGCCGAGGCCACCATTGGTCCCCCACCTTAAGCAAGAAAAAAAATCTACCTCTATTTTTCTACACACAGTGAACTTCATACCCATTTGAATACTGTGTACTAAAACCATTTAGGTTTACCAACATTTACTTTTCAATTCCAGTCCAGAAAAACACAAATCTAAAAAACTACATTCACTTTTCAAATCCCTCAACCACGGGGGATGTCCGTGTATCGCTTGCTATGAAAGTTTTTTCTTTTAACGCTGGCGAATAGTGATTTCTAGCGACAAAAAATGGCTTATGGGCCCTAAAGCATTTTGAAGATGTTTACTTAGCAAACCCAGCAGGAGTTCCTTTAACTTCAAGGAAGTGAAGATGTTTTTACCCAGAAAAAGTGGCAACCTTGGGCATAGGCTATCCTGAGGGTCGTAGCATCAACGGTCCGATACTTAAGTCACGTTCGCAGATGTTTAGCTGCTGAGATGCAAGAAGACAAGAAAGAAAACGCACATCTGGATAACGCTGCTACATGCAACTTCTGCTTTTCTTTACGACGCAGCGGGAATAAAAGAAAACAGAGATACTCGTATTAGCGCAGGTCTAATTTAGTGGCTTCCACTTGTGCGTACACGACGTGATGCTGCTGACACCAGCGCTCGTCCGTTATCGTATACGGCACGAGGGGAGCCCGTCTGCTCCCTTCACAACAACACACACGATAATTGTTATGCAGTGAAGCTGTGAAGCAGAGGGAAGTAATTAAAGAAAAACAAGGGCGCTGTGGTGGCGCTCGTAGTGGGATGCACCCCCTCCCATACGTCGTCCCCCATTGCTAGCTGGAGATTACACACACACGATCACTTATTTTCAAATGCGGGTTCTCCTTACGTTGACACCCTTATAATTAGTGCCAGGGTTTACAGCCGTGCTAATTACACTCCCAGGGTGTTTATGAGGTCATAACATTGACAATTTTACGACACAGTAATTGTCAGTTGACCAAAAAATTAGAAAAATACATTTTTCTGCCCCAGCTGTTTCTTCTAATACATTGGATTTGTTTGCCACAGAATTTAAAGTAGCCAATCCCATTTTCTAATGAATGTAACATAAACTTGTGGAACATGCTCTTTTGTTTCCCAATACTGTAATGCACCTGCCCCCCCATGTGAAACTACTCCTACATCCGTACCTCTTGCAGAAATATTCAGAAATGCATCGCCTGCGGGACGGTCTGCGGGACACACAAAGCAGAAATGAATTTCATAAAGGAATAACGTGGAGTGTATTCCTGGGCACATTGCATTTTCCATTACTGTTCAGGAGAATAGTCAATGAAGACGGTGGCTTCATGCGACACCGGTTCTTTCCCGGGAACAAGCCTCGCAGAGCAGAAAAGGATGATCCGACTCCCTGAAAAGTAGAAATAATTTTTATACGGGTGATTAGAAGTTAATCAAACTTAAGAAACACAGAGTTCAACGCCTGCTTTGGTTCCAGGCTTGGATGGAAACATCTGTCCCGCTGAGTTGACTAAAAACGCTTTAAAAAAGTTTCAAATAACTTAGTTAACAGAGCAACAAACAAAAACATAAGTCGCCTGTGGTATAATTTTTTAATAATGTCAAAATGTTAAAGACAGAAAAACAAAATGGTTTGCATAAGAAATTCACTTACTTGGTTTTAATTTAGCCTTTATTTGTTGGTCCAGGTTAAATTATCATGGATGTAGAAAACAGGTGATAGAACTGATGCAGGGCTTCAGCTGATATCTATATGATGTTGTGAAAAGTTATATAAACTAGAGATAATGCATTTCCTATGAAAATGCAGTTTATTGTGGAAGAACTTGCAGAAAAACAGCTGGAATTGTATTAAAAAACATTCTGAAATGTAGCTGAAATTGAAAAATAAGCCTAAATTAGCAGAAGAAATAACACATATTTGCTGAATTAGGATTAAATACATAGAAATGAGCACAAAATTAGGAAATTGTAAAAAAAAAAAAAGGCTAAAATTAACACAAAAAGCATTTAAAAAGTAGCCAAAAAGGCAGAAAGAAGCTTAAATTATGACGGTTAAGTGGAAAGAGCTGAAATGAGCTAAAAAATGTGGAATTAGCTGAAAATGCTAACATTTGCATAAAACCACTAAATAATAGCAGCAACAGCTGAAAAAGCTGAAAGGAGCACAACAAGCTGAAATTGATAGAAATAAGTTAATTAGGCTGAACGTAACAAAATTACCATGAAAAACTTAAGTAGCTAAAAAAAAAAAAATGCAGAAAAAAGCTGAAGAAGGAAGTGCACATATTTGCTGAATCAGGCTGAAAAAAGTTTCAACAAGTGCTGGTACAAAAAAATGTGGAATTAGCCAAAAAAGCTTAAATTAGCATAAAACAGCTAAATAGTAGCTGAAATAGCAGAAAAAGCTGAAATGCTGAAAGGAGCATAAGAAGCTGAAATTAACAGAAATAAGTTAATTAGGCTGAAAGTAACAAAATTACCATGGAAAACTAGCTAAAAAAAAATGCAGAAAAAAGCTGAAGAAGGAAGTGCACATTTTTGCTGAATTAGGCTGAAAAAAGTTTAAACAAGTACCGGTACAAAAAATGTGGAATTAGCTGACATAGCTGAAATTAGCATTAAACAGCTAAATAGAAGCTGAAATAGCAGAAAAAGCTAAAATGCAGAAATAAGCTGAAAGGATTATAACAATAAACTGAAATTAGAAGAAAGAACCTGAAAGGAGCACAAAACCGCTGGAATAAGCTGAAAAAGCTTAAATTAGCATAAAACAGCTAAATAGTAGCTGAAATAGCAGAAAAAGCTGAAATGCAGAAATAAACTGAAAGGATTATAACAATAAACTGAAATTAGAAGAAAGAACCTGAAAGGAGCACAAAACCGCTGGAATAAGCTGAAAAAGCTTAAATTAGCATAAAACAGCTAAATAGTTGCTGAAATAGCAGAAAAAGCTGAAATGCAGAAATAAGCTGAAAGGAGCATAACAAGCTGAAATTAGCAGAAAGAACCTGAAAGGAGCACAAAACCACTGGAATTAGCTGAATAGAAAAATTACATACAATAAGACCATCTTTTCTTTTTTTCTTTAAAACTATATTTGTCTTTTGTTTCATAACATTGACAGTCAGTTCCGTCTAACATTTTTTATTGAACGTTATTTTGGTTTGTTCCTTTCTGTTTCTGTTCCTGCAGTTTTGTGCAGTTCTGGTTTGTTTAAACACAGTTTCACAAAACGTTATGAAGATTCCAACAATCAATCAGATGCAGTCAACTTTATTTTCAGATTTTTTTATTTGGTATATAAAGTTTCAGCTCTTCTGTGTGTGTCTGTCTTTTATATTTGGACAGCACGATGGTTTAGTGGTTAGCACTTTTTCCTCACAGCAGAAGGTCTCAAAGATTCAAGGTTTGGACCAGAAGTCTGTTCGTGTGAACAGTCCAGAGTGGGACAAACGAGGGTGGAGGCAGGTGTGGTGCTTCACCTTTCCCATCCACCGTTTGATGTTGTCGGTATGGGGGGGTTGAACTGGCGACCTTCCGATCACAGGCCCACCTTCTCTAACCTCTGCTCCACCACTCCACCAGCTTAAACAAAGGTTAATAAATAATTAAATACAATTAAAAATATCTGCATTCCTTCAAAATACTCATTTTTGAGCAGTGCTGACAAAGAACTGGGGAAAAGAATTGCCAACTAATTGATCAAACTAAAGAAAAAATCATCCTGATTCATGCCCAATAATCCAACTAGACAATCCAACAAAGTTAAGTTCTAAAGAAAAAGCCTAAATATTCCCCATGTCTTTGATACTTCATTAGGTTTGGTTGTACATGTACATGATTCACGTGCACCTTCACTGACTCCTGTGAGCAAACGTCTCATGGTTTGACTTTCCATCTCCTTCTGCTCCGTCTGAGGAGCAGCGTGTCAGGAAGACACTGAGCCAGCCTGCGTCGTGAGTGGTGCGTCAGCTGGTAAAACATCAGAGAAGTGACACAGGACAGAGGTCGGCCTCTCCTCCCCTCGCAGACATGTACATGTGCAGACGTACAGGACAAAACCAGTTAGCATTCACGCACCGCTCAGAACTCACCGACGGGGAAATGGAAGAGCCAGAAAGAGGACAGGAAAGTAAAAAGTTGGCAGAGATTTAGGCCACATTTGGAAAATGTGTGCAGGGTGGGCGTCACGGCTAACAAGAAAACCAAGGAACAAATGATCTGTAGACAAAAGCAACGAGAATGAAAACAAGAAGAAGAAAAAAAGAGTGGAGTAATAAAAAACATGAATTACACCGAGGGAGAGAGTCAGTCGCAGAAAGTAAATCTGCCAAAGCCATAAAGAGTTATGTGTTGTGATCTGTTCCACCGATTGTTGTGTGCTTTCAGGTAATTGCTTCCATTTTGTTGCACCGGGGCTATTACAATATATGATAGTTGGATTACCATCTGTAACAGTGGGCTCTGCGCGGCAGCAGTAGTGCTGTGTCAGCAGCACGACTACAGTAGACACTGTAGGTTTACTGAACAGTGTTTGGTTAGTAGCCTGGAGCTATTGTAGCTGTAATGGTCTCTCTTTGAGGAATTCCACTTGCTGGAGTAGAAACATCTTTCCTCTGTTGGATTCAATGACATTCAAACATCATCTGGATGAAACCAAAACTCATTGTACGTCTGGAAAGAACAAACCGAGGGACTGACCAGCAGCATTCTTGTAATCATGTTCAGCCGACCTTGTCGTTTCACTGCAGAGCTTTCAGACGCGATGAAAGGAGACTTCTAATTATTTATTGTAAAAGAGACTAGTGTGGAATTGCGACCTGCCCAGGGTGTCCCCCGCCTTTCACACAGTGAAGGCTGTACACGGGCACCAGTGACCCTCGCGACCTGAAAAGGAAGAAGCCGGCAAAAGATAATGGATGTATGGAAAGTCAATGGTGGTTAAATCATTGTTTCCTCTTGGTTACTTACCTTGGCAGGGTGTTCGTATTCCGCAATTTTTGGTCAACGAGGGTTGGGGGGCAGTGGAAGTGGAGATAGACATGTCCGTGTTGCGCACTTGTTTGTGCCGACATTTGTAGAAGTGGGGAGGGACTGAGCACTACCTCTATAGCTTTTTAGCTAGTGCATCTGGATTGCGTGCCGCTAGCTTAGTGCTATGTCAGGGCCTGCAGTTGTCGGGGTGGGAGCATTAGGCAGGGCGCTCTGCTCTGTTGACAGGACGGGGCACCCTTGTATAATGTTGGGGAAACACTAGGTAAATTCTCTGGAAGGTTGTAGAAGTCATTTGCAATGTCCGGGGATTGTGAGTTTTTATATACACATAAAATAAATAGCTTTGGTCCAAGTACAGAGCCTTGAGGAACTCCACATGTGATATTACAGAGGTCAGATCTTACATCATTTATTTGTACAAATTGTTCAAGTAGCTAGATACCCACTGTAATGCTGGTCCTCTAATACCATATTTGTTCAATTTTTCAAGGAGAATGGTGTGATCAATAGTATTGAATGCTTTTTTTAAATCAACAAAAATACTAACACAATATTGTTTTTGATCGACAGCAGTAGTTATTTGTTCCATTATTTCCATGAGAGCCATTGATGTAGAGTTTTTTGATCTAAACCCATACTGACTGTTGCTTAGAATATTTAGTTTATCTATAAATTGATCTAGTCTGTTCACAAATAGTTTTTCTAGAATTTTTTAGAACTGTGGTAAAAAGGATATTGGTCTATAATTGTTGAACATACATTTATCACCATTGTTATGTTTGTGAATAGATTTGTGCAACACATTTTCTTCTAAAATCATCAAGCAGTTACAGCGAGTGTCTTCATCTCATCTCATTTCCGTCATGAGCGTCTCCAACAGGTCTCTAGAGCACTGGAGACGTGTTTTTGACAGGAGATGAGTTGATCAGTCTGAGCTTTGTCTCAGCGATGATGCAGTTGCTCCAGTCTGTTGTGATGAAAAAGGGCAGAACCAAAAAGCTGAACTCACCTCACGTTTGGTTAGATAAATGGATCATAACTATTAAAAAAAACTAGATAAGTCTTTAAAAATGGATGGACAGAGCAGATTTTTTTTTTTTTTTTCAATTAAAAAATGCTGCTTTTTGTGGCAGGTAGAATTCACACAGCTTTCCATATAAATGATGGAAACTGCAATTACACTGTGCTTGTTAGCGTTAGCTTAGCATGTAAGCTTTGGCATTATAGTCAAATATATTTTCAAACACATATTATAAACTTAGTGAACCTAAAAAATTTCTAGTATTCGTTAAGTTTTAAAAACAGGTTCGTATGTCGTAGTTGTGTCAAGCGGAGTCGCAGCTTATCTCGGGTTTTTTATACCAGTTTTTTCATTTTGTGTTCTGTGCATTCATCTCATCGTCATCATCTTCATCGCCAAAGTGTTTGAGTATTTGAAGTGTGTAGAAGAGAGTGGGAAATGTTTGTAGGAGTGTTGGAAGGGTTAATAAAGTGTGTAGAAGAGAGTGGGAAAGGTTTGTAAGAGTGTTGGAAGGGTTAATAAAGCCTTAAAAGTGATACGTGTTGTTGTCATCGTTGTATGTTCCTCTACGATGATGAAAACACTTCTCTGCATTTAACCCGTTACAACCGAGATACACCCAGGTGGAGCAGTGGGCAGCTATGTAAGTGCCCAGGGAGCAATTAGGGATTAGGTGTTTTGCTCAGAGACACCACGGCATGTGGGTATGGTGGGGAGTTGAACCTGCAACTCTCTGGTCCAAGTCTGCTGCCTTACCTCTACACCATCTTGGCCCCATATGAATAATAAAATAAATATAACGCCGCTACTTTGCAGATTTTCACCATGCGGGGCCGTCTACATTAGTCCCTCACTACTTCGCGGACTTGCTCTTTTGCAGTTTTTCAAAGTCGGATTGGACATGACTCACGCATGGCTGATTGATTGATGGATGGATGAGTTGCACGAGCAACATGGATTATTTAAAATAAATGATTGTAAATGATTTAGCGCCTGCTGCACCTGTGTGCAGCCCACAGGTGCAGGGAGAAGCTCCCTCCATGATGAAGCATGTCATGCTGTCCGCTCTCTGCCACCTGCCAGCGATTGCAGTGGAGAAGTGGGCGTGGCCGAGAGCGGCAGATGGCAGAGAGCTGAAATCATGACATGCTGTGCTCTTTTAGAGCATTTAGAATTTAGAAACAAGAACATAGAAAGAGTGCGGGTACGGGTTAAAATGCTTATACCGGTAGTCCCCGACTTATAAACGAGTTCCGTTCCTACGCCCGTTCGTAACACGGATTTCGTCGTAAGTCGGAAAATCCGTCCAAACGGCACCTCACACGTACTTTATTTTACCAAGCACTTAGCCTATCCTAACACATTACCCTACATAATTATCAAAAACCACATACATTTAGGAGCCATAATGAAGGAAAAAAAGAGTTAATAACCTACTGGTATAATGGTGAATTCTTCCTCCGTCTGTTAGCATGTTAGCTTGTTGCACCTCCAAGCTCTGCAGCTTCCAGCTGCTTCACGTGGTCCACAGCATTTACAGCAAGGTCTGTTAGCATGTTGCTCCACTGGTCCAGCTCCGCTGTTTCTGCCGTCTGGTGACAAAAACCGCCCTCCTAACCTCCTCTGCTCCGGTCTGCCTGTCCAAACAATGAGGTCTTCACTGAGTGCGTCAAGCTTATGCTCCCCGCTCCCTCCTGTAAACCTCCTGTAAATTTCCGCTGTCCTCCGGTGAGTTTCAGTGCCGTATTTTCTGGGGTAAAGACGCATAAACCACGTAACTCGAACAATGCTTTTCAATGGGAGGGCATTCGTAACTGCAAAACGTCGTAAGTCGAGGCCGTCGTAAGTCGAGGACTACCTGTGTGTGTGTATATATATTTGTTTATGTTTATTAAATTTGTTCATTTTTTACAAAAGAAACAATACAAGACAATCTCATAAATGATATTGTACAAAATATAAAAAAATGAAAGGTAGCAGAAAGAAGAATAAATCTTATTATATCTGCCCCTTACTTCCAACAATCAGATTAAACAACAATAATCAACCATGTAAACAATAATAATCTTCAACCAACTTTTTCCAACAATCAGATTAAACAATAATAATCTTCAACCAACAGTACAAAATGACTAACTCTTTCTAATTTTCTAACTAATACAATACACATTACGCTATTTCATATATATTTTTAACACATTTGTTTTGATCATTTTCTTAAATGTAAACATTGACTTGGCATTTTTAACTACATTCTCCAAGCCATTCCATAATCTAATTCCCTGGATTGAGGTAGAACGTCCCTTCAAACTAGTTCTGAATTGTGGTTTTACAAACATCTCTGTCCCCTTAAGATTATAACAACTTTGTCTTTTAACAAAATGCATTTGGATATTTAAAGGTAATGCATTATTTTGAGCCCTATACATAATAATAATAATA
>JBBPBX010017495.1:0-12979 GCA_038048925.1 Garcialebias charrua
ACACATTTGGAGCCATAATGAAAGGAAAAAAGAGTTAATAACTTACTGGGAGCTGGTGAAACCATTTCTCCGCGTTCTCCGCGTTTCTTCATGTCCCCTGGCGTTAGCATGTTAGCTCCAGACATTTTGAGCCATAATGAAGGTAAAAAGAGTTAATAACTTACTGGGAGCTGGTGAAGCCGTTTCTCCGCGTTCTCCGCGTTTCTTCATGTCCCCTGGCGTTAGCATGTTAGCTCCACACATTTGGAACCATAATGAAAGGAAAAAAAGAGTTAAAAACTTACTGGGAGCTGGTGAAGCCATTTCTCCACGTTCTCCGCGTTTCTTCATGTCCCCTGGCGTTAGCATGTTAGCTCCACACATTTGGAGCCATAATGAAAGGAAAAAAGAGTTAATAACTTACTGGGAGCTGGTGAAGCCGTTTCTCCGCGTTCTCTGCGTTTCTTCATGTCCCCTGGCGTTAGCATGTTAGCTCCACACATTTGGAGCCATAATGAAAGGTAAAAAGAGTTAATAACTTACTGGGAGCTGGTGAAGCCATTTCTCCGCATTCTCCGCGTTTCTTCATGTCCCCTGGTGTTAGCATGTTAGCTCCACACATTTGGAGCCATAATGAAAGGAAAAAAGAGTTAATAACTTACTGGGAGCTGGTGAAGCCGTTTCTCCGCATTCTCCGTGTTTCTTCATGTCCCATGGCGTTAGCATGTTAGCTCCACACATTTGGAGCCATAATGAAAGGAAAAAAGAGTTAATAACTTACTGGGAGCTGGTGAAGCCGTTTCTCCGCATTCTCCGCGTTTCTTCATGTCCCCTGGCGTTAGCATGTTAGCTCCACACATTTGGAGCCATAATGAAAGGAAAAAAGAGTTAATAACTTACTGGGAGCTGGTGAAGCCGTTTCTCCGCATTCTCCGTGTTTCTTCATGTCCCATGGCGTTAGCATGTTAGCTCCACACATTTGGAGCCATAATGAAAGGAAAAAAGAGTTAATAACTTACTGGGAGCTGGTGAAGCCGTTTCTCCGCATTCTCCGCGTTTCTTCATGTCCCCTGGCGTTAGCATGTTAGCTCCACACATTTGGAGCCATAATGAAAGGAAAAAAGAGCTAATAACTTACTGGGAGCTGGTGATGCCGTTTCTCCGCGTTCTCCGTGTTTCTTCATGTCCCCTGGCGTTAGCATGTTAGCTCCAGACATTTGGAGCCATAATGAAAGGAAAAAAGAGTTAATAACTTACTGGGAGCTGGTGAAACCGTTTCTCCGCGTTCTCCGCGTTTCTTCATGTCCCCTGGCGTTAGCATGTTAGCTCCAGACATTTTGAGCCATAATGAAGGTAAAAAGAGTTAATAACTTACTGGGAGCTGGTGAAGCCATTTCTCCGCATTCTCTGCGTTTCTTCATGTCCCCTGGCGTTAGCATGTTAGCTCCACACATTTGGAGCCATAATGAAAGGAAAAAAGAGTTAATAACTTACTGGGAGCTGGTGAAGCCGTTTCTCCGCATTCTCCGTGTTTCTTCATGTCCCATGGCGTTAGCATGTTAGCTCCACACATTTGGAGCCATAATGAAAGGAAAAAAGAGTTAATAACTTACTGGGAGCTGGTGAAGCCGTTTCTCTGCATTCTCCGCGTTTCTTCATGTCCCCTGGCGTTAGCATGTTAGCTCCACACATTTGGAGCCATAATGAAAGGAAAAAAGAGTTAATAACTTACTGGGAGCTGGTGAAGCCGTTTCTCCGCATTCTCCGTGTTTCTTCATGTCCCATGGCGTTAGCATGTTAGCTCCACACATTTGGAGCCATAATGAAAGGAAAAAAGAGTTAATAACTTACTGGGAGCTGGTGAAGCCGTTTCTCCGCATTCTCCGCGTTTCTTCATGTCCCCTGGCGTTAGCATGTTAGCTCCACACATTTGGAGCCATAATGAAAGGAAAAAAGAGTTAATAACTTACTGGGAGCTGGTGAAGCCGTTTCTCCGCGTTCTCCGTGTTTTTCCATGTCCCCGGTGGGGCTAGCGTTAGCATGTTAGCTCCGGGTCCGACCAACATCTGAGGTTGCCAAGCAGAGCATCGAGGCGAGCTCCCGGCCACAGCAGGCATCTCAGCCGCCCGTCGGCTCCATGTCCCTAGTGGGGCCGGCATTAGCATGTTAGCTCCTAGTGCCACCAACATCCAGGCCGCCAAGCCGTTCGTCCACGTTTTAGCTTGTTAGCTCCGGGTGCCACCAACATCCAGGCCGCTAAGACGTTCGTCCGCATTTTAGCTTGTTAGCTCCGGGTGCCACCAACATCCAGGCCGCTAAGACGTTCGTCCGCGTTTTAGCTTGTTAGCTCCGGGTGCCACCAACATCCAGGCCGCCAAGCCGTTCGTCTGCCTGAGACGTCCACAGAGTTCACCGACCATTTCCAGCTCATTTATCCGTGCGAAACAATCTCTGATAGGACAGACGGTCTCTCCAAAGCCGGCTGTCGAAGCCGGAGGTAACCGAAGCTAAACAAAAACTGCCGAACGCTGCAGAAAACTGCGTAATCTGCTTCAAAATAATGATACAGTGATAATAATAATTTATTTGTAAAGCCATTTAAAACAACCACAGCTGCAACAAAGTGCTGTACACATAAAATCAAGAGCATTTAAACACATAAATAAGATTTTTAAAATTATATATTTTTTTTAAAATTAATAAGATGCGTTCGTAACACCAAATCGTCATAAGTCGAGGACTACCTGTATTTTAGTATGTTTGTAGTGTTTTCTCTGCATGCTTTGGTATTTTTTCTTGTTGTTTTTTGGGAAGTGGTGAGTCAAGACGGTTCTTATCGTCCTAATCATTTCATTGCATTGTTGACCTTGTGTTGATTTTGCACATGACAAATAAACCCAACCTCCTTTGTCTGTTCATGGCAGCTGCCTGTTGGCTCCTTCCTGCGTACGACTGCCTGGTTAGCCCGGCACTCGCCCACACCACGCTTTTAGGGGCGGAAATGCTACTTGAAGAGGCTGATCGTGTGCTGTTGTGTTTAAAATGAGTGTTTATGTAATTGTTTCAGTTTACCTATCGAATATAGGTTTTTTAATTTGTTCAAGTCAGTCAAATTTGTTCATAACTTTATTATTTGTAAGCCTGAGAGTTACCAGATCCGAGCAAACAGTTACCGGAACCCACCCTGTCAAATTAAGAGAGTTCCCTCAAGCCCTGCTTGAATCTGATACTCTCACAGAAACAACACTGTGAGGGTCTAAATTAACGCTCAGTAACCCAGTTATAAAATCCAACAATGTTCAGTCATGTCATCTGGATGGTTTCTTTTTTCGCTGAGACATTTCCTCCTTCATCCACAGGACTTCCTCAATCCGAGAAGCCGCCAAACAAAATTGATTCCCACTAACCGCATACTCCATACTTGTTTGGTGGCTTCTCGGATTGAGGGAGTCATTTGGACGAAGGAGGAAACGTCTCAGTAAAAAAAAAGAAACCGTCCAGATGACCCGACTGAACATTGTTGGAATGTTGTGAAGTGAAAAAGTTGAACAAAAACATACATTTTCAACAATCTTGGGCATATAAAACCACATTTTACTGTTACTATTGTTTAATTCCAGAAGTAAGGCTTCAGAAAGAGCAGGTCACAGTTAGAGAGAAACCCAAACAGGCTGCGAACATTGGGGAAATGCTGGATGGGATGTGGAAAACTGTGTAAATTGTGTATCATCAGCATAACAATGCAGCAACAAAACTTGCATTAGTCTTACATCCTTCGCAAACTTTTGACTGATGCAATTTAAACATTTTTTCCCAACAATATATTGGATTCAATTCTAAAGATTGGGCATGCATATTCTGGTGACACTTTTTTTTTAAATTAAGTTGATTCATTTTACAATAATGAAAATACAACAATCGACATATATGATGAAATGAAAAGAAAAATTATAAAATGAAAGGTAGCAGATGAAGAAAATATCTTGTTAAATCTGCTCCTTATTTAACTAATTCAATCAAATTGTTCTATAATAACAAAATAAGTGAATAACTCATTTAATCTTCAATTGTATATATTACTCAATTTCATTCATTTATATTTGTTTAACAATTCAACTTTGACAAGTTTCTTAAAGACAGGAATTGATTTGATGTCCTTAATTTCTGTCATAAAGTTATTCCACCATCCTACTCCCTGAATTACGGTAGTTCTTTCCTTTAAACTTGTTCTAAATTGTGGTTTCACAAATACATATTTTCCCTTGAGATAGCAGCCTGATCTTTTCACAAAATACATTTGAATATTTGATGGTAGTGTATTTTTAGGAGCTCTATACATAAGTAACAAAATGTTATAATCCACCAAATCATAAAATTTCAGTAATCTCATCTGAGAAAATAATTTACTAGATGGGTGACAGTAATGTTTTCTTGGTATAATTCTTACAATTTTTTCTGCAAAATAAAAATAGGCATTGTGATTGATTTACATGCTTTTCCCCATATATTAACACAATAAATCAAATGTGGCAGTCATTGAATTATACAACATATACAATGCTTTATCGTTTAGTAGATATCTAACTCTATAAAACACTGCAATTGATTTAGATATTTTTGTTTTAACCAAATTTATATGTTGTTTTCATGATAGATTATCATCAATAACAACACACCAAAAATTTTACCTCATTGACTCTGCGAATCACTGAGTCCTCGATTAAAAATGGAATATCAATTGATTTATTTTTATTACTAAATATCATATAGTATGTTTTATCCAGATTTAATGATAATTTGTTAAGTCTAAACCAGTTTTGGATTTTTTCAACTCCTTCATCAATAAATCCAGTAATTGTTCAATATTATTTCCAGAACAAAAAAAAGTTGTGTCATCAGCGAAAAGAACGCATTTAGTGACCCCAGACACTTTAACCAAATCGTTAACATACAAAATGAACAATTTCGGACCGAGTATCGATCCCTGAGGAACTCCACATGTAATAGTACAGTGATCTGATTTCACATCATCCAGCTGTACATATTGTTTCCTATTTTCTACGTAACTACAAACCCATTGCAAGGCTAATCCTCTTATTCCGTATTTTTGTAATTTATTAAGGAGAATACTATGATTAACAGTATAAAATGCTTTTTTTAAATCAACAAAAACACTTACACAATATTGTTTTTGGTCAACAGTAGTAGTTACTAGTTCCACAAAATCCATAAGTACCATAGATGTACAATGACCATCTCTGAAACCATATTGATTATTTGTTAGAATGTTTTGTTTTTCAATGAATTTGTCTAATCTAGTGTAGAATAGCGGAAGACGCTGAATCCTCCCTTCTACAAAACACACAACAGTGTTGACACGTTTCAAGATCTTCATTAATAAAACTTTATATCTACTTATATGGTTCTCTCGTTCTTGGCCCTTATTTACCTGTTTATGTACTTGTTTCAAATGAGGGCTTCTTTTATTGTTAATGGTAAACTTGCAGTCTTATAACAAATAAATACTCGAGACTTGTTGGCTGTTATGAAGATATGCAGCTCCCACAAGTTTTAATGGGCTTTTAGTCAACAAGCTGCTTCCTGTCTGGCTTGTTCGTAAATGGTTTGAGTAAATACGGGCAGGTTCCTCAGACATCTAAATGAGAACACTTATCAGATATATAAAAAAACACATCAACAACACTTTAAAACTGGTCTTTTTATGTTTTATTGCTTTGAAAATATAGTCTTAAAGGAGTTAAATACTTGCGCAGAAAGTTTATGAGTTTCAGTCGGGGTTCATCACAGCACTGGTGAAACTTACTAATGATATTCTCATGACTTCAGGTAATGGACTTTACCACAGTGCTGTATTTTATTCAAGTGACCATAATATTCTACTGCAGAGGCTTGAATATGACATTGGGATAGAAATAACACAACATGGAGGACGTTGTCCACAAACTGTTTTTTTATTATTTAGCAATAGAGAAATCTATAGCAATGGCCCAAACAAGAGGAAAAAAAGTTTCAAATTTAACATTTATTTTTTACCTTGACCTCAGAGCTGGGGTAATGAAAAGTGTATGTGGCACTATTTTAATGATATACAGGTAGTCCTTGACTTACGACGGCCTCGACTTATGGCGATCCGACTTTACGAACACATCATATTAATAAAAATATGAAAAAAAAAGTGTTTTAATGTTCTTGATTTCATGTAAATGGTAAATGGAGCTTATTTATATAGCGCTTTCCAGCCCCCTGTGAGGAGCCCCAAATCGCTTTACAATACCAACCATCCACCCATTCATACACACATTCATACACCGGTAGCGGCAGACTGCCATGCAGGGTGCCATCCAGTCCTACCGGGAGCAACTCGGGGTTAAGTGTCTTGCCCAGGGACACAACGACAAATGGTGTGGGGAACCGGGATTCGAACCTCCAACCTTCTGATCGGGGGATGACTGCCATTACCACTACGCCACGGCCGCCCCTCATGTGTACAGCACTTTGTTGCAGCTGTGGTTGTTTTAAATGGCTTTATTACTAATGTATCATTATTATTATTATTATTATTTTTAAGCCTATTTGCACAGTTTCCGGTAGTTTCCGACAGTTTCCGACAGTTTTCGGCATTGCCGCCGTTTACGCCATTTTGCGGTTAGATTCGGTTAGCTCCGGCCTCGGTAGGCGGCTTCGGACGGACCATGTCCGATCAGAGTTGGGAACTGAACGGCGGTTTTGTGGAGGGACGGATGGACAAAGGAAAACGACGCTGTGGACCGCGTGAAGAAGCAGACAGTGAGCTACACTGGAGAAGCAACGAGCTAACATGCTAACGGGTGCAGCTATGGCGGCAGTGTCCACCATTTTGCGGTTAGCTCCGGCCTCACAGCCAGCTTCGGATGGACCGTGTCCGATCAGAGCTGGGAGCTGAACGGCGGTTTTGTGAAGGAACGGATGGACGAAGGAAAACAGCGCTGTGGACCGCGTGAAGCATCAGACTACGAGCTGCACCGGAGGAGCAACAAGCTAACATGCTCACGGAGACGGCTATTGGCGGGGCTAACATCAGCTAACGCGACGCAGCCTTTTTGGATGGACACCGCGAATAAATGGCTCCCAGTAAGTTCTTCACTCTTTTTCCTTTCATGATGGCTCCAAATGTATGGAGTTAACATGCTAACAGTCCTTCTTGTCAACAGTTTGGGCACGAAGCTGCGGAGCTCGGACGTGCAATGAGCTAACATGCTAAAAGACGGAGACAGGCTTGACCAGCTCAAAGTAAGAAATACAATTTTTTTTTTGTCTCCAAATGAACTGTATGTGTTTTTTGATAATTATGTAGGGTACTGTGTTAGGATAGGCCAAGTGCTTGGTAACTGTACATTACCGTACATATACGTGTACAGTATAAGTGGCGGCTTGTGTGTACTTCCGACTTACGGCGATTTTCGTGTTACGAACGGCCGCAGGAACGGAACTCGTTCGAAAGACGAGGACCACCTGTACATGTATATGTATATTGTTGTATTACATTTTCTTAAACGTGTCAGAAATTATGCGTGACACATGAGACCGTTCATGGACGGATGATACTGTGCAATCATACGTCGCACCTTTGATAGGCGTATTCAATAAGAGCCAAGCAAATTTCGTCTATGGGAGTGTGGGGTGCCTGGGCTGATTTTCAGGGCTATCCACTCCCTGCATAACCAAAGCAGGAGCTGTGTCCTCACTCTTGGCACAAAGTCTAGCTCATTTTTGCGGTAGGTTGGACTCCACAAGTGCAATCCTTTGTCTTTGATCCTGGTTGAGGGGTAGGATCTCAAGGAACAGTCATAGAGAGAAGGGTGTCTAGTTTGGGAATCTTGGGGTCTCGTCTCTGATGGCGTACTCGGGCAATGAACTTCAGAGTATATGCTCTGGGGCAGTTTGTGTAGAGTTTGCTTGTTCTTCTCGTGCGTGTGTGGGTTCTCTCCGGGTACTCCGGTTTCCTCCCAGGTCCTGGGGCAGACCCAGAACTCGTTGGAGGGATTGTGTGGCTTCTCTGGCCTGGGAACGCCTTTGGGTAGTCAAGGTGGAGCTAGGGCGTCACTGGGGAGATGGAGGTCTTGGTTTCTCTCCTGGATCTGTTGTCTCTGTGACCTGATTGTGGATAAGCAGTAGAAAATGGAGATGGACACATACCTCTGTCCCTTCTTAGCATTAGCTGATGGGCAATCTGCATTCCTTCAAGGAATACCAGAACTTCTAACTAGCATTTACAATGCATCTAAAAATAACTCTGGCCGAGACAAAGTTTGAGTGAATTTTCAGTCGGTGAAAGGCACTTAACATTGCCATGGCAACCTAAACTCCTTCAGGTGATGGGTGTTTGATAGTCAGCAGCTTCTCTTGTCTCTGTTCACACTTTGGCAGATTCAGTTTAAACCTCACAGCAGTTACTGAGGGATGGGCACATTAAGCAACCGCAGTGTCTAATGAAAGGAACTGTCCTGAAGCTGTGGAGGATAAAATGCTGTAAACACACCGAGGCTAGGTTTATGATGCTAGAATATTAAAATTAAAAAGAAATAAATCCAACTATTTCCACCACCCCTGACTCTGGTTGTAAGGTGGTGACCTACAGGACCAGCCTGTTATTTACACCGCTTTAAAAGGGGACAATACATTTCCAGACCTTGTCTTTTGTTTGTATCTTTATTTATTTGACTTGTATTGTTTTGATTTGATCTTTTTGTCCATGTACCTGACAACTTGTTAAACTGATTTTATTTATTTTTGTCTTTCTACCTTGCAAGTTTCATGCCTTTACAATTAAGTAACAACTTACAACCATTTTAATACCGTTTTATCCGCCAAAGCATTGGGTCTTGACCAGTGGCGGCTCCTGCAATGTCCACCAGGGGGGGCTATTTCTCCAAAACGAGAAAAAAAATTCCCAAGTTCAAATAGTTTTAATCAAATGCAGATTAATACAAGGTCAACAGAACAATTAAATGCTCAGGATGAGAAGAACCAATTTGACTCACTAAAACAACAAAGAACAAACAAAAATATATATAAATAAATAAATTATATATAAATTATAGAAAGGAAAATAAGTGAGATTAAAACATTTCTGCATTTCTACTTGCAAGAGGCTTTGTTTTCATTCTCCAGATCAATACAGTGTTAAGAAATAGTAAAACACCACAAGTGACATTTAGTATATAAAATTATTAATGTTTGATCATTTTTTATAAGCAAATTAAAATAAATGTAGCCATCAGAGTCCAATACTGTACTTTAAAATACCATACTTGCATGGTAGTCTGCCGCCACCGGTTTATGAATGTGTGTAGCATTCAATATATGTGTAGCACTTTGAGATTTTCAGTAATGAAAAGTGCGTTATAAATTGAATTAATTATTATTATTATTATTATTACAATAACCTGCGCTGACAACCTAACTCCACAAACAAACAAAGGAAAAAACAAACTCACCAGTTGCCACTTTTAGAATAAACAGTCAGCTGAAGGCTTTTATCACAAACAGAGCCACCTAAAAGTAGAGAGGATATCAGTCAGGAATGGTAATATAATAATATAAGCATTAGATAAAGGCTAGCATTAGCATGCTAGCTCCAAAAACAAACTCACCAGTTGCCACTTTTAGAATAAACAGTCAGCTGAAGGCTTTTTTCACCAACAGCCATCTAAAATTTGAGAGGCATATCAGTCATAAATGCAAATAGACATTAGATAAACGGCTTTCAATGATTTAAAACTTACCTGAGCGAGTCACTGACTGCACGGCTAATTTTCCAGACAAAAAAAAACAGGAATCATAGCACCTGATCTGTATGTACAGCTCACGTTGGACGTGTCCAGGGCGCTGAAAACTGCGCCCAGCATCTTCCTATTGTTTTGTAACATAGTGGAATAACTGTGCATGCGCCATTATTAACGAGAGTCCATGGATAAGATCCATACGCCCCCAGAACAGGAAATACGTCACCAATCAGAAAACGTTTTTTGAAACAAACAATATAAAATATTTATCCAACACAACTAAAAACATATATGCATTAACATTTTTATTTTTATTATTTCATTTTTATTTTTATTTTTTTATGTCTTCAATGTAAAATGGTCCAGAGGTTCCAGTGGGGCGGCGCCCTGGCGCCCCCTATTGGCTGGCCGCCCTTGGTCTTGACCAGCTGTCCTGTAGCTGCAGCAACAAGTTGTCTTTCCAGAGAAAATGTCTTGTACAGTAACTGGGACTAATGGGTTATGGTGGCTTATGTTTAAAAGAATAGAGCCAGTGTAGGATCCACTCTCTATTCTAAAGCATAAAAGTGAACTTCACTTCTTTTTTCTTATTTCCGCTACTCCCTTCTTCAGGAGTCGCCACATTGAACTAACTCGCAATAACTTATATTTTATTTTTTAACTGCGTTTGCCATTCCTGATGCAACTACAGATTATTGAGCTACCACAGCCCTTGGTGCAGAGCGCTGCCATCTTGGGCACCCGGGGGAGCAGAGGGTGGGGGTTAAGGGCCTTGCTCAAGGGCCCAGACTGGAGCTATAACATCCTCAGTGCAATGAACTGTGGTTTTATGTTGACCACACTGATGAGCTACGGGATTAGTTGAGTCTAAAGTGGATTATTGCCTAATGCTGTTTTCTAAACATTTGTATTAATCGCCATGGTTACTTGCAAAAGCAAATAGCTGCAGCAGCAGATAGCTGTAGCACTTGCAACAAGACTATTATAACCCTTCTGCCTGAATAGACTTGTAGTGTAAAAGTGGCATTTGCTTGAAGGTTTATAGAAAAGTTTTCATGGACTTAAAGTGTTGACACTGTTTTGAGATGTCAACAACCCTCTTCGGTCTTGGCCTTGTTCAGACTAGCCATTAGCTTGTCAGTCTGATCAGAATTAAAATGTGATTCTGTCCACTATGGTCACGCAAAGAGCTTACATGGGAAGCTGTGGCCGAGTGGTTAGAGCAGTTGTCCTCCAATGCAAGAGTTGGGGGTTTGATTCCATCAGCAGTCACATGCCGAAGTGTCCCTGTGCAAGACACTGAAACCCTCATTGCCTCCAATGTGTGTCCCATCAGTGTATGAATGTGAAATCACTGATTATTCTTTGTATACTAAATCTAGAGTGTTGTATGAATGGGTAAATGAGGCACAGATTGTTGTAAAGAGCTTTGAGTGTCTTGATCAGATAGAAAGGTGCTATAGAATTACAGTCCATTACTAGAATGCAGATGAGGTTATTGCCACCACCCCATGTAACATAGCATAGCAGGTCACTTTTGTAAATGAGCCGTCGAGGCTCAATAAGATTTACCTGACTAAATAAAGATTGAATGAAAACATCAAACCCTGAAATTACTTTTATTGCCACAAGCTCCCAAGCTAGCTCGCATTAGCTTGGTCGATTATGCTAAGTGCTCCTCATCTCCCATGTTACAAATGGATTCGCAGTAATTTTTCTTCTTCTATTGTGTTGCCAAAATGGAATATATCATCCAGCCACCTTTCTTAGGCAGAAAATGGTATCACAGATAACTAGCATACAAATGTACTTGTTTCAGCATTTAGCTGCCCTTGTTTGCATGAATACATTTATCGGTTCAGTATACTGAGACAGAAAAGCTCATGACTGAAGACAAAACATGACAACATGGACAACAAGGGAGCTCAGGATGAGCAAATTACTTAT
Organism: Garcialebias charrua; assembly: GCA_038048925.1. Lineage (NCBI taxonomy): Eukaryota > Metazoa > Chordata > Actinopteri > Cyprinodontiformes > Rivulidae > Garcialebias > Garcialebias charrua. The sequence continues at coordinate 11,712 of JBBPBX010017495.1, forward strand.
ACACTATGATATTTATTTCTTGTTTTATAAAAAATACGTAAGCACTAAAGTATTTACCACTGATTTTTCCTTATCTTCCTTAAAGTGCCTTGACACAGCAACAAGTGTCACAATATGGAACAGTTTCACTCATGACAATAAAGGATGAACATAAATGTAAATAAAAACTTTTAAGCCCTCCTATGAGAAGGATTCTCACTGCAAAAGGGATTATACTCTGTAGCTGCAGCTTTGATGGTGAACCAGTGGGGGAAAGATTAACTGTAGAGACAAAATTAGAAATACAGACATGGTTCTGGAATGATACTCAATTAAACCCAATTTGTAGTTTAGGAAACTACATGAACTCTGGTTCAACTTAGCTTTGTCCAATAGACAACTTCAAAAAAATTATGTCTCTGTTGTACGATAAGCATCATTGTTCCAGTAGTCTTAAACCTTTAATCTTTGACAATACAGATATATCTCGCTCTCCTTCAGGCTGAATGTCCTGCTCTTTCCAGAGCAGGGTCAACCACATGGATTCTTCTTCTCCATTCTTCTCTGTTTTGTGTATTGTCTGTTGTGAGATGTAGTGTCTTCATATCCCATTGGATTATATCCATCCACCTCTCCTGCCGTCCTCTGCTTTGTTGACCAAAAACATCTGAGTTAATAGTCTTTTTACCTTATGGTCATCTTCCATTCACTGCACATGCCCATACCATCTCATTCTTGATTCCTGTATATCTGTGATGTATGCCACGCCAAGCATTTTCCAATATTGTTATTTTGTCATCTATACTTGAGGGATTCTACAAGAATCATACATAGCATCTGCATTTCTGTTCTTTCCAGGAGATCCCCTTCCTTTCACTTTAATGTCCATACCTCAGCTCCACAAAGCAAGACTGGGCGCACCATCATCTTGTACACATTCTCTTTAATATGAAATGGCATCCTTCTGTCACAAAGCACTCCTGTCAGCGCCTTCCATTTTTGCCAAGCAGCACCAATTCTACTTGTCTTCTTCGCAGCTTCCTTTGGCATTTATCACTAACCCAAGATATTTGAACGTTTTCGCCTGCTTCAGTTCATTTCCTCTATTAGTATAAATTGTTAAGGTCTTGTTAGCTTTTGAGCAGACCATGGTCCCCATTTTGGCTGTGTTTATATTTAGACCTTTACTCTTAAGTGCCTGCTGCCAATGTCTGAAACTTTTTTGGAGATTAACTTCAGAATCTCCAGCCACAAGTAGGTCAACAGCATACAACATATTTCACGAAATT
>JBBPBX010017495.1:13165-34290 GCA_038048925.1 Garcialebias charrua
AAACTCAACTCAAATTATATTTGAAAGCTAATGTCTGCTGCAATCTAAGTACTGTATTTTTCTATTTTACAATGGTATTGACAATGAACAGTATTCTATAAGTTGGCCACAGCTTTGTCTTTAATCAGACGTTGGGGAAATAGTTCACATCTCCCCCCAGCATTTACAAAGAGGCGAGTCACACAGGCTCTCAACAGATGTGTAGAGATTATGATCTTTATGGCCTAGCTTAAAGTTTAGAGTGGAACAAGTTTTTTGTTTACTTTGGTTGATCAGCTGTGGTAGCCATTGTGCTTTGCGTTGACTCTAGAAGTTATTTGTAGATGAACATCCAGTGATTATTTTGAGAGTTTCATTGAAATGTGGCCACTGATTTATGAGATTTCTCATTACCATGGCAGAAACAAACGTGCACGTACACAGGCAAACAAACGTCTGTTCAGGTGAAGAAAGCAATAGCACCAGTACCTAGACAATATCAGAAACAAGAGTACTGGAGACAGCACATCATACACCCTTCGAAAACTTATTTTACAGTGTTCTATAGCAATGGCCCAAACAAGCTATGACCTTGTCTAACATTTGACCTTGATTAGTGACCTTGAAGCTTGGCAAATGAAAAGTGTACACAATACTCTGTTTGGTGATGATGCATTTATTTAAAAGTACAAAAATGTAAGTTTTGGTTTAGTCGTTGTGTAAAGTTGACTGCTGGTGGTACTTTGGACGACACTGCATGTGCTACCTGATCTGAAAGGTATTCCTCTCTATTGAATGTCAATGCAAAGCGCTGACTCTTCTCACAAAGACATCACATTTGGCATTCTTACATCTGAACACCGGTATTTACATTTCAGCTCTGTGCGCCGGGTTGTGATTGAGGGTCTCCTTCAGGTGCCGTCCTTCGAGAAGAGCGAAGAATGAAACAAAGACTTGGAGACAGCGTGGAGGGGTGGTGAGAGAAAGATCAAGCTTGACAGTGATGAAGAGAAAGAAGAAGTGAATAGAGATGATGGAGTGAGGAGGAGGACTGCAGCTCGAGAGAGAACTCTTTCAGTCGGTGAATTACACCCCACGCCATCGGCGCCAAAGGAAAACATCTCTGCTTGGGGGGTGTCAAGTTGAGATGGACGATCGGCCCCCCTTGGTCTGCGTGACATCCTCAATGTGTGCTGGAGTGAGAGAGGGATTCAAGGAAGAGGGTGGGAAAAAGAAAAAGGGAATGAATTCCTGTTTGATACATCACAGCCACAAAAGTAATGGCGCACAGTGAGATCATTGCTAGCAGCCTACTATGTGCACACACACCAGCACATAAACACATAGCCAAGCAATCAACACCATCGCAACAGTGGTCGGCTGGGGCAGGTAAGAAAAAAAAAACGTCTTGCCTCGAGAGCCTTCGGCACCGCGGTGACTATACAGCCGTTATTTGTTAAACCTGCCATCCACCTAATGGTGGAAAAAACAAAAATAAAGCAGTGTATCATAGCTGTTTCAGCAATAGTGTATGAATTCCTGTCCATTTGTGTTTGCTTATTGTATGTTCTGTCATGAAAGTGGTTATTACACTGCATTCATCGACTACATGTGTACAAAAACCCATACGGTGACTTTATGTCCTTTGCAACAGAGTCAATTCAAGAGTCAGCTTTCATAACTTTTTTTTTGGTTAAAAATCTATCGACATAAAATGAAACAAAAAAGTTATTGTATATGAACAAACTGATTTCTTAAGCATATTTCTAAATTTTAGGATTTGACGACTGTTAGGTAACATTATATGATTTTTAGTAAGAAAAATATAACTATTGATGTTCCTTTTAAGTTTGATGGTTCTACGATATGTAGGGTAAGGGAGGTGAAGTTTTAGGGTGTAATTATTGACGATATGTTGTCATGTAAAAAACACGTAAATTATGTAAAAACTAAAATATCAAGGTCTGTTGCAGTGTTGTATAGAGTTAGAGATAAATTACAAAGCAATGTATTTGTTGTACAATACAATAATATTCCCGCATTTAATTTATTGTGTTGAGGTTTGGGGTACAGCGTGTAAAACTGTAACTAAACCTATTTTTATTTTACAGAAAAGAGCCAAAAGGATTATCACTAGAAAACATTATAACCATCCATCAAATGTTTTGTTTTGCAAATTGAAATTACTGAAATTTTATGATTTGGTTGACTATAATATTCTTTTAATATTGTACAAAGCTCAAAACTTCAAATTGCCCTCAAATATTCAAATGTTTTTTGTAAAAAGGAAATTACTTACAATCTTAAGGGTACAGATATTTTTGTTATGCCACAGCGTAGAACTAGTTTAAGGAGTAGGGCTACTTTAATTTATGGAATAAGTCTATGGAATGGGTTAGAAAATGATATTAAAGCTGCAAAATCAATGACTTTGTTTAAGAAAATGATTAAAATTAGGTTTCTGGAAAAATATATATGATTTGGTTGGTATCAAAATGTTATGTATAGTAAAGTATGATGAGTTACTTATTGTGTAGTGTTTTTTGTGGATTACTATGTTTGAATTAATTGTTTGAATTAATTTTGTTAAAAAGGGACAGACATAATACGATTTTATCTTCTTCTGCTTCCTTTCATTTCATGTACTGTTTGCTTTTTTTATTACATGGTGTTGTAAATAGTATTTTTTGTGTTCTTTTAACTTTGAAATGAATACATTTACAGTACAAAATAAAAAATAAAATAAAATATTTAAAAATCTTCTTTTATGTAGTGAGTACTTACTTTCTCCTTAGGGAGGGAAGTCTAGTAGAACAAGCGGTGCTATAATATTTGAATGACATTTCTGTCTCATTTCTTACATAATTGTCTAAAATCAGGTGGAAACTCTGACCTTCTCTCCAGCGTCACTCACAACTGAAAAATGTTTTTTCATTAAACCACACTGAAGCCAATGCTAGATGTACTGGTATAACAATTTTATGCTTAAAGAAGTTCTCATAGTGTTTATTATATTCTGAATTATAATCGGGTGTCCTTTTCAAAGCACAGTTCAAACCTGTCACTAGGGAGCACACGCCTCTTGCGTCCAAAACTAATTGTGGTTTGTTTCAGGAATGGCATCTGATATAAAACACATTTTCCAAAACTAACATGGAAGTTCATACAAACCACACTGTATGGAATTGGCAGAGGCCCGGGTTATCAACGATCACCACCGGTGCTGTTGACAAACAGGGCACCAGCAGAAATGGAAACTGTTAGTCAAAAAGGATGAGAAGGGAAACGTGGCAGGAGACAGAAGGAGAAAAGTCAAGAGGGTAGCAACTCAAGGACAATGCAGGTAAAGGTAGTGAGCTTGCTATCATGATGCCAAGAAGAAAGGTAGATGTTTGTATGTGTCCAATGTAGTGATACAGGCCTTCATCTCTGACTTGGATTTACACCTTTTCACATCTCTCTGAAACTCAGTGGTACACTTTTCTTGAGGCTCTCAAGGAGACGAGTGGACACTATTTTATTACATTTATTTTGAATCAAGAGACACAAATCAATCAGAAGAGACTTCCTTTTAATTTGTGTTAATTCAGAATTAATTAACAGAATACATCTTGTCATTTTTACGATTATTTGTTATTCATATGAGCAGTGTTATTCTTCATTATGCTGTAGGATCGTGGTTTATGCTGTTAAGGTGTTGATAACTTCTTCATATGATGAATCAAACTGTATGTCTTAGTCAAAGAACTATGGCAAAGTTGAGAAGTATGTCGGGTTGAACTTTTCAGATTTGTTTTAGAAATGTTAACACGTGAATCAGAGCCTAATCAAAGTTATCCTATAACTGGCGACTATTTGTCTCTCTGTTCTAAAAACAATCTAAAAACAATCTTCTCCTACCCTGAGTGACCTTCATGCGTTCTCTCTCCCTCTCACTGGTTAAACAAACCAATGAGAGAACTGAACGTAACGCTGGTCACACGCCTTCCTTAAGGTTCCACTTCCTGTCTGCTCCTTAGAGTCTGCTGGAGTAAGTCAAACTATGTTCTTCTCCAAAGAGCTGATTGAACGTCTGTCTAAACGCCAATGACACATCATCAGTTGGGGTTCATAGCACTGCTGGCTATGAGTCCGCCTTTGAGCTGAAAAGCTCCATTTGAATGAATTTTCCTCCAAGGAAAGTTTTATTCTGAAAAATCCAACCATGAAATGCCGTTACTGCGGTCCGAGTTGAAGAATACGTCTGGAGACGCCGAAAACGGTAAATGGACTGACCAACTGGACCAAGGGAGATTGACCGTCTTCACAAGGTAACAAAGTCGTCAGATGCTTTGCCAAGTCATACCGACGTATAGCTGAGATCGGCCGGAGAATGTGTCATTCCTGGTTAACTCATTTTAAGATAACTCCCTGACTCTAACTTCTTTTTTTCCTTCCATCCTCATCCTAAACTCTTTCATGAAACTTTCTTTCATCTCCTAAGCCATTAAAGTCTAAGTTAATGTGCCTGCAGAGATAAGTTATACAAAGACCCATAACTTGTGTTCCGTTGTAGCTAGAAGTTACGGACGCGTGATTTCATTCTGCTGAAGTAAATTATCGGAAACCTGATCGATCAATCATGTATATATGTTGTGATGGGATTTACTGATTTGTGATGTAATTTAATGATTTGTTGATTAAATTATGCAGTTCTGCTGTTTCAACATCTCATCACCTAGTCATTGAATTATAATATAATCTCAAAAAAAGAGAGAACCCGTGAATTATTTATGATAATTTGTGCCAGTCTAAACCCTGATCAAATTTACATCTAAGTATAGGTAGATCAGTAAAACTGATCCCCGCCTATATTATTACACCAAGAGACCAAGTAGAAAGGCAACAAGGCTTGTAACATTGGAGCAGGGTTTAAGCAGTTTAACCAATGGTGTGGATAAAAAGAGAAATGTAGTGGGGTGTATTGAGAGAGGAGTTTACAAGGAACGTAGTAGAGGTGAAAAGAGTGTCCGATAGGGTGATGTGTCTGAAAGCAGAAGTAGAAGGTCTGTACTTTAATGTTGTCAGTGGTCATGCTCCACAGTTCAGATCTTGTACAGTTATTTTCTGTGGAAAGATTATAAATGATTAATATCTTACTTAAAAAGCGTATCCTACTTGTATGAAGTCCTCAGCTCTCATCGTAACTCTTCATAGATTACATAAGCAAATTATATGTACGGGAGTTTAAATCTTAGCACCACTTTAGTTTTAGTGCCAATAAACAAGTTTTTATTTTAAAGGGTTGAAATTAGAACTGTAATAGAGTTTTGCCACTGTCTCAGCATCGGCTTCGTATGACACCACACCAGTCAATGGCCTCTCCACTGTTGGTATCCACCTCACTCAGCTCGGTTTATGGGACCATCTCGTTTGAGGTTCCAACCGCGCTGATCCAAGGGGTCCATTTTGACCATTGATTGGCCAGCAGAGTTACATCACTGGATGATCTGCTCAACAAAACTAAAAACTCCATGTGAACCTCCACTTCCTCATCATGTTGACAGACAGCGCCAAAAGAAATGAGAACATTTACAGCGAGATATTGGAGATGATGGTGCATGGTAGCTACACTCAAACTTATAAACAGTGTTGTTGTAAACAAACAAAGTTCAAGTCCAATTACAGGTGGTCCCCGAGTTACGAACGAGTTACGTTCCTACTCGCCGGCGTATGTCGAAAATCATCGTAGGTCAGAAAATACGTCCAAAATGCACCTTATACGTAGGCTACAGTACTGTATTTTACCAAGCACGTAGTCTATCCTAACACAGTACCCTACATAATTATCAAAAAACACATACATTTGAAGCCATAATGAAGGGAAAAAAGAGTTAATAACCTACTGGTATGCTGGTGAAGCCTTCCTCTGCCTGTTAGCATGTTAGCAGCATGTTAGCTCGGTGAGGCTGCCTGTAGTTTGTGAGGTCCAGACTGCCAGTCTGTTTACAGTAAGGCCTGTTAGCATGTTAGCTCCATACATTTGGAGCCATAATGAAGGAAAAAAAGAGTTAATAACCTACTGGTATGCTGGTGAAGCCTTCCTCCGTCTGTTAGCATGTTAGCTCGTTGCTCAGCTGACGCCTCTCTGCCTGTAAACCTCGGGTCCAAACAGTAAATCCTGTTAGCGTGTTAGCTCCTCCTACCCTCCCAAACATGAGGTATCCTGTAAATTTCCACTGAGAGTGTCTACTGCTTCTGCTGCTGTCACAACCGGAAGGAAACGGCTTTCAAAATAAAATAAAAATATCAAAATTGTTTTTTTTATGATATCAAAGTCAAAGTCAACTTTATTGTCAGATCTGCAATATGTACTGTACAGGACATACACAGGACCGAAATTGCGTTTCTCTCAGTCCCTCGGTGCAACAGTAAACATCTAAACATTGAAACACTGAAACATATAATAATAGACATAAGCATAAAATAGTAAAACTAACACTGTCCTGAGTTTTTTGCATAGTGGTATAAGAGTATGAAAATTTACACCAACTCTAAAAATTTACACCAACTCTAAAACTAAAACATTAAACATTTAATGAACATAATACTGTCCTGAGTTTTTGCATACTAGTATAAAAAAAGAGTATAAAAAGTATAACTAAAATAAACTAAAGGTTTCTAGCATTGACATTTGCAAAGTGGCAAAGCAGCGTATGAGTTAATGTACACAGTATATGTATGAGGTAGTAGTTGATGTTGTTATAGAGGCAAAAAGTGGCATATGCAGTAAGGCACATTGGGCATCCCTAAATAAGACCGTTCAGAGCACACTGTATATGTATCAGCAGTGGTGTAGATATTAGAGTAGTGTAAATGTAAACAGTAGTAATTACATGTAAGCAGTAGTAATAAAAGTAAACAGTATTAATAAATGTAAACAGAGAATGTAAACAGTATTATGATTATAGGCAGTGATGTAATACAAACATTAGTGCAAGTATGAGAAGTAGTGCAAACTGTATGAGCACATGACCGAGAGTTTAGTGAATAACCCGTTTGATGACACAGAGTCCAGTGTTAAAATCTTTGTGTTGTGTGGTAATGTGTGAGAAAGTTTTAGTGTTAAGGCAGTTCAAATGGGAGGGGGGGCAGAGCAGGCAGAGTGTTTAGCATTCTGACTGCCTGATGAACAGAGCTGTCTCTCAGTCTGCTGGTTCGAGCCTGGAGACTCCTCAGTCTCCTCCCTGATGGCAGCAGTCTGAAGCAGCTGTGTAGTGGGTGTGTGGGATCACCTGCCATGCAGAGGGCTTTCCGAGTGAGGCGTTTGCTGTGTAAGTCCTGCAGTGAGGGCAAGGAGGTGCCCACGATCTTCTCAGCTGCTCTCACAATGCGCTGGAGGCTCTTGCGGCAGGATGCAGTACATGCACCAAACCACACAGTGATGCAGCTGGTCAGGACACTTTCTATGGCACCTCTGTAGAAGGTGCTCATGATGGGGGTTGAAGCTCCAGCCCTTTTCAGCTTGCGGAGATATGCGTGATGTAACCCCGACACATCGTAAGTCGAGGACTACCTTTAAAGGACAATCAAGGACCCTAATTGGCGGAATGGCTCCAATACAGTGACCTGTTCAATACCCCCCACTTTGCATTGACACTCCCACCTGCAATGTGTGGAAACAAGTCATGGTGGCAAATCACCTACACCTGAGAAGAACCAAGAAGCGGAGAGCCAAGAGGAGCTGAACCTATCAATGGTAAAGTAGCATCCTAAACAAATCAAATATGTACAGTATTTTATAAAAAGTATCACATATCAAATAAAAATAATCAAATGTCAAATACAAAATGTGCAAACTAAAGTTTATTTAATTTAGAAGCACTGAAGCAAACAAAAGGCTGAATGAAGCATTTATACATGAGGTTGCGTTACCTTTTTAAAAAAAAATATGTTCATTTTATTACCATTCAAGCTTATTTGCATGTTAATGTATTATTTGATGGAGAGCAAAATAACACCTGAGTGTGTAAACAAGGATCTTTGCCCTGTAATTTGAACAATTATGTACATGAATAAAGATAATAGTATAACCCTGCATTTATGTCCACAAAGCAGAACCTCTACCACGTCTGCCTTGCCTCTTTTATGATGAATATTCCAAATAGATGCTCGCTTTTAATACCAAGGTGGCCAAGACCTCTGTTAATTTTGACAAGAACAAGGATATATCTTCAATTAGCATAAAAATAAATCATAACTCTAAAACTATGTCTTAAGCAGATGAAATTGGTTTGTTTCTCGACATGAACCAGTTTCGGAGGTCGTCTATGGGTATTTTCCTCTGAGCCAGAGCACTGCTAAGATCTTATGTGACATGTTGAGGGGTTGAGAAAAGAAATCGCAGTTCTGCCAAAAACATTAGCATCAATTTTTATGACTGTAGCTTTTTGTACAACCAGTCATCTTGTTTAGAATTTCCTGCAGTTTTTGACAAAACGTTAAAAACGGAAGTGTCTGGGTGAGAATGTCGAGTTCTCCTCAATGAAAATCTGTTTTGTCACATGTAACCTTGATTGGATTGATACTTTTGTATTTCACTTACATATTTTCCTGTTGTTTACTGCACAGGAATTAGGCATCAAAGTTTATTTATTGTTGAAACTTAGTACATTGCTCCAAAGTTCATGCTCAGTATTAGTACATTGCTCTCACTCCACAATACATTTTCTGTTTCACAAAGTTAATGTTTATAGCCAGCTTTGTCCTCAATAAAACAAAGTAAAATTCAATTCAAGACAGTTTAGTTTTATAGAATACAGGCAGTCCTCGACTTACGGCAGACTCGACTTACAACAATTCGACTTTACGAACGTTGAAAAGCATTGCTCGAATTACGCCGTTTATGGGCCTTTACAGCAGAAAATACGGTACCAAAATGAAACTTAGGGGAGCTTGAAACTTACAGGAGGGAAGTGGGGAGCTGGAAACGAAACTTAGGGGAGCTTGAAACTTACAGGAGGGAAGTGGGGAGCTGGAAAATAAACTTAGGGGAGTTTGAAACTTACAGGAGGGAAGTGGGGAGTTGGAAACGAACTTAGGGGAGCTTGAAACTTACAGGAGGGAAGGGAGCTGGAAACTAAACTTAGGGGAGCTTGAAACTTACAGGAGGGAAGGGGGAGCTGGAAACGAAACTTAGGGGAGCTTGAAACTTACAGGAGGGAAGGGGGAGCTGGAAACGAAACTTAGGGGAGCTTGAAACTTACAGGAGGGAAGGGGGAGCTGGAAACGAAACTTAGGGGAGCTTGAAACTTACAGGAGGGAAGGGGGAGCTGGAAACGAAACTTAGGGGAGCTGGAAACGAAACTTAGGGGAGCTTGAAACTTACAGGAGTGGGTTTCCACTGACGCGCTCAGTGGAAACTTACAGAGCAGGCAGACCTCTGGACCGCGTTGGAAATACAGGAGCGGAGGACAGCTGAGCAACAAGCTAACATGTTAGCAATGAGCTAAAATGCTAACAGATGTTGCTGTAAATGCTGTGGACCTCGTGAAGCAAGCTGCAGAGCTCGGAGGTGCACGAGCTAACACGTTAACAGACGGAGGAAGAAATGACCAGCTCCCAGTAAGAAATTAACTTTTTTTTTTCATTCATTATGGCTCCTAAATGTATGTGGTTTTTGATAATTATGTACGGTAATGTGTTAGGATAGGCTAAGTGCTTGGTAAAAATACAGTACTGTACGTATGAGGTGCTTGGATGTATGAGGTGCCATTTGGACGTATTTTCGACTTACGGCGATTTTCGTGTTACGAACTGGCTTAGGAACGGAACTCGTTCGTAAGTCGGGGACTACCTGTATTACATACTATACTGTAGCAAAAACAATCTAACTAGTTAATTAAAAAAAGCTACATAAATGAGCTGAATGAACTCCACTAGTAAGCTTGATCAGAATTAGAATATCTTTGCACTGAAGTGCAGTGAGATTACTGTATATTGTGTACAGTCATCCAAAAGATGGGTGGAGTGTATGTGGCTGCAGCTCCTAGGTGCGCAGCCCCTTATTCGTTAGTTCAGTTCTCACTGAGGGGACACTGCATGTAATATTGTCCTACAGTGTGTGCTCTCTGGACATTTTTTTAAATAAATTTTTAATTATTTTAATCTATTCATTTCAATTATAAAACACAGACAATTTAAAAAATAAAAATAAAAAAACGTAAAATGAAAGGAAGCAGAAGAAGAAAAAGTTCTGTCATATCTGCTCCTTCTTAAACAAAATCAATTCAAACTATCAATTCAAACAATAATCATATATACATATTACACCAAAATACACAACTCATCAAAATTTACCGTTTAGAATTCATTTAATATTAACTTATATGTATCTTTTCAACAAAATAGTTTTAATCATTTTCTTAAATATTAACATTGACTTCACTTTTTTTTACATCATCATCCAAACCATTCCATAGACCTATTCCCTGTATTGTAGTAGACCGACCCTTTAAACTGGTTCTATATTTTGGTTTTACAAAAATATCCATTCCCTTTAGATTATAACAACTTTTCCTTTTCACAAAATACACTTGAATGTAAGTAATTCTGAGCCTTATACATAACTAAAAGAATATTATAATCTACCAAATCAAAAAACTTAAGTAATTTCAATTGACAAAACAAAATACTAGAAGTATGAGAATAATACTTTCTTGTTATAATTCTTGCAGCTCTTTTTTGTCAAATAAAAATAGGTTTTGTTATGGTTTTACACGCTGTACCGCAAACATTAACACAATAAGTTAAATGCGGGACTATAATTGTATTATAAAGCAAATACAAAGCATTATCATTCAATAAGTCCCTTACTCTATATAATACTGCATTGGACTTAGATATTTTAGTTTTTACAATATTTATATGCTGTTTCTATGACAGTTTATCATCAATAATTACACCCAGAAACTTTACCTCATTCACTCTAATTATCTTAACACCATCAATTTTGAAAGAAAAATCCAAAGTTATCTTTTTTTACTAAATATCATAAAACTAGTTTTATCAACATTCAATGATAACTTATTTAATTAACACCAATCCTGTATTTTAACAATCTCCCTCTTTATCAACTCAAACATCTGTTCCATGTCTTTACCCAAACAGAAAAAAGTGGTATAATCAGCAAATAAAACACATTTGAGGATGTCAGACACTTCAATTAAATCATTTGCATATAAAATAAACAACTTAGGTCCAAGTACTGAACCTTGTGGTACTCCACATGAAGTTCTGCATAAATTAGATCTTACATCATCCATCTGTACAAACTGTTTTCTGTCCTCAAATAACTACTTATCCACTGCAAAGCAGGACCTCTAATACCATATTGTTTCAATTTATCGAGTAGAATGGTGTGATCAATAGTGTCAAATGCTTTTTTTAAATCAACAAATATACTTATACAATGTTGTTTTTGATCAACCGCTGTAGTAATTTGTTCCATCAACTCCATAAGAGCCAAGGATGTTGAATTATTTGATCTAAAACATAGTGATTATTACTTAAAATATTATGTTTGTCAAGAAATTAATCTAATCTGGTCACAAACAATATTTTAAGAACATGATTACCTACAGTGTCCCCTCAGTGAGGACTGAACTAGACAAAAGGGCCTTCTCCTGTTTCCTGGAATATCTTGCAAAAAGGTCTGAAGCTCTGAACCTTGACCTCTAAATGGCTTCAAACATCTGTTAAGTTCCCAGCAGTTTCTTTTTAAAGCAGCACAATGGAATCATGAAAATGTAATAAAAACATTTTAACAGTTTAAGCTAAAATGCTAAATGAAACCAGCGTATTTCTGTGGAAAAGGTTGCTTAGGGAGACAGCAGAGATCAAAGCGTGTAAACCAAGGAAACGCAAAGAGGCGTGAAGGTTGTGATTAAAGGAGGTGAAGATGGTCTGAGCAGAAGAAGGGGATTAGAAAGAGAAGGGTTGAGTTGTGGGAAGTGCAAGCAAAGTATTTTGTCTATTTTTTTTGTCAGGTAGCTCTAAATAAGGCCAGGCTCACCTCTCTCCTACGTGTGTGAGCATCTCTTTCCACATTCCTGGCATGTCTCTTCTCTCAGCAGCTCAGAGCGCTACGGGTATCGTTGTTTCAAAAACCCTTCTCAGCATCCTGCCTTTTCACCAACTCTGATTTATTAGTCGGTGGATGCCGTCCATCACACCGTGATGTAAAGAAGCCTCATGTTTTCTCTGTGTGTGAATGTGCGTTCATCACTGATCTGTTTTCTACCACCACCTACCCACAAACCCCCTGCGTTCTTTCTCTTTCTCCCCTTGTTTTCTTGTCGTGAGGGCATCAATGTCATCTTGTTTGCTGTTTCATTCAGTGACCCCCTCGACTCTTGGATGACTTTGCCCTCTGAAGCCTGTCATTTGTAATCCCACTGTGTCCGACCGTTTGTGCTCCCTTACATGCGCCAACTAGAAGGCGACATTTGGATGAAAGGAAACGACATTCCAACCCAAAAGGACTACCATCTTTTTAAAGCCATGTACAATTCTAATAATAACCACTGTAATAGATTAGGTTGTATTTGTTATTTGTCATGTGCAGGGCAACACAAGGTCAGCAATGTGATGACATTTTCAAGTTTAGAGGAAGCGATTCAACTTGCAAAGAAAAAAATACAAAGTACAATATACACAAAATCATGCAATAAGGGTACAAGATAAAGTACCAACAAATGAAAAATAAATGTATTTACAAGGTTCAAAATAAATATAGTAAACAACATGGTAGAATATAATGGTGCAAGTAGGATGAATGCTGCCGATTTAAAGTTTCATTCAGAATGTATTAAAACTAGATCTCAGCTACAACCATATTTAATTTCAGCTCAATATGTCAAAGAATGGCCAAGTTAAAGTCAATTTTGTGTTTGCTTAGGTTGCTATGGCAGCCATCTTGAATCAAAATGGCTCCAAAAATTAATAGCATACATCAAGGAGCCAAAATAAATTCTTGAATTGATAGTAAAAGGTGTTTGAGTTTGCTCTCAGCTACCATTACACCAAATTTCAGCTAAATAGCTTTAAAAATGGCAGAATTATGGTGTTTTGTCTCTTTTAGCTAAGGTGGCCATCTTGGATTTTTGATTTTCAATCAGGGTTTATTAGAGATCATTCTCAGATACCAATTTGCCAACTTTTGGCTGAATATCTATAAAAATGGCAGAGTTATGGCGTTTTTTCTCTTTTAGCTAATGCGGCCATCTTGGATTTTTGATTTGGATTCAGTACATGATAGAGAATGTCCTCAGCTACGACCTCGCCAATTTTCAACTCTCTATGTGTAAATATGGCTAAGTTAAAACCATTTGAAAGTAGCATTGGTGGCCATCTTGGATTTTTGATTTTGATATAGCATTTGATAGGAAATAGTAAATGGAGCTTATTTATATAGCGCTTTCCAGCCCCCTGTGAGGAGCCCCAAAGCACTTTACAATACCAGCTATCCACCCATTCATTCAGACATTCATACACCGGTAGTGGTAGCCTGCCTTACAAGGCGCCATCCAGACCTACCGGGAGCAACTTGGGGTTAAGTGTCTTGCCCAGGGAGACAACGACACGTGGTGGGCGGATGCGGGATTCGAACCTCTAACCTTCCGATCGGGGGTCGACTGCCATTACCACTGTGCCACGGTAGGAAACATTCTTGCATATTGAACGAAAATGGCGCCTTCACCTAATTTGCTTGTTAAATCAAAATGGCTACCTTACCTAATTTGCTTGTTAAATCAAAATGGCTACCTTACCTAATTTGCTTGTTAAATCAAAATGGCTACCATACCTAATTTGCTTGTAGAACCAAAATGGCTACATTACATGCATTGCCTTGCGAATATTAGCTTATATGTACATAACATACACTACACAGGTTGTGTGACAGGTTATTGCACAGGTAGTAACATTGATATGTATTATGATGGTAAGGTAGTGACGTACATGACAAAGCCATATAGTGCAGCAGCAATAAATGTATTAGCTGTCACAGATGTTGCTTGGTGCAATGTTATAGTCAGTTGTTCATTATTATCATCAAGAGTTTGGTAATCTTATAGCTTGTTGATAATAACTGTCCTTTAGTATTTTTGTATGTGATGGCAGACTCCTGTATCGTCTGCCTGAGGGTAGTAGACAGGGTAGTAGACAGAAGAGTCCTTTTGCTGGGTGGGTGTGGTCCTTAATGATGCTGCTTTATGCAGACATGGGCTGTGGTAGATGTCCTGGATGGTGTGGAGACTGCTACCAGTGATGTCCTCTGATGTTTGCACCAGCCTTTATAGGCTGGCTCTGACTGGTGCAATTCCCGTACCACCCTGTGATGCAGCCTGTCAACAGGCTCTCATTGATGCACCTATAGAAGTTGGTGAGGATGCTGATGTTTGTACCAAACCTCTTTAGCCTTCTTATCTCTCTCTTTTTTTTTTTTATACTAGTATGCAAAAACTCAGGACAGTACAGTATTATGTTAATGTTTTAGTTTTAGAGTTGGTGTAAATTTTCATACTCTTATACCACTATGCAAAAAACTCAGGACAGTGTTAGTTTTACTATTTTATGCTTATGTCTATTATTATATGTTTCAGTGTTTCAATGTTTAGATGTTTACTGTTGCACCGAGGGACTGAGAGAAACGCAATTTCGGTCCTGTGTATGTCCTGTACAGTACATATTGCAGATCTGACAATAAAGTTGACTTTGACTTTGACTTTATGAAGTAGAGTCTTTGTCGGGCTTTCTTGACCACAGTGTCAAATCCTCAGTAATGTGAGCTAAAACTAGCATTTCAAATATGTATTTTGGAAGGATAGAGTGCCCTCTCCGGGTCGGGGAGGAGGTCCTACCCCAAGTGGAGGAGTATATCTCGGGATTTTGTTCATGAATGAGGAGAAAATGGAGCGTGAGATTGATAGGCGGATGTGCAGCGTTGGTAGTGAAGCGGGTGCTTTACCGGGCTGTCGTGGTGAAGAGAGAGCTGAGTCAAAAGGCAAAGCTCTCAATTTACCAGTCCATCTATGTCCCCATCCTCATCTATGGTCATGAGCTTTGGGTTGTGACTGAAAGAACAAGATCTCGGATACAAGCGGCTGAAATGAGTTTTCTCCGCAGGGTGTCTGGACTCTCCCTTAGAGATAGGGTGAGAAGCTCAGTCATCCGGGAGGGACTCGGAGTAGAGCCGCTGCTTCTCCACATCGAGAGGAGCCAGTTGAGGTGGCTCGGGCATCTGGTTAGGATGCCTCCTGGACGCCTCCCTGGTGAGGTGTTCCGGGCATGTCCCACCGGGAGGAGACCCAGAGGAAGACCCAGGACACGCTGGAGGGACTATGTTTCTCGGCTGGCCTGGGAACGCCTTGGGATTCCCCCGGAGGAGCTGCTCCAAGTGGCTGGGGAGAGGGAAGTCTGGGCCTCCCTACTTAGGCTGCTACCCCCGCGACCCAACCCAGGAAAAATGGAAGAGAATGGATGGATGGACAGATTTTGGAAGGCTAAAAAGAAGGTAACCTTCAGATAAGTAAAAAGAAAAAAAAAAGCTATTAGTTAGGTCTGAACCTTTGTGGGATTAAATAACACATGTTCAATAAAGACTATACCCAATAAATGTATCAATATTACATAATCTATGGGTACAGAACCAAATGTAGCACAGTGAAGTATAGGTTGGTTTCAATAACCTGTGATCTACTAAAGCTCAAGTTTTATTATACGCCCGTCAAAGGTAGGACACATTATAGTCTCCAAACTTCTATAAAGGTCAAAGGTACAAAGCAAGGTCAACTGTTTTTGCTTCTCCGGACCATAACTTCTGACTTTCCACCCACCCATCCATCATCTTTACCCACTTCTTCTTTTTCAGGTCACGGGGGTCACTGGTGCCCATATACAGCAGCCGCTGTGCGAGAGGCGGGGGTCACAAGTCCATGTTCAAGACAATCAAATCAAACAATACACCTCTCAGCATCAGACAGAGTGTATCACCTAGCTTCAAGGTCAAGGTCACAAATCTAGGTCAAATGTTACACAAGGTCTTTGTTTGTCTGGTCCGTTTCTATAGATTACTGTAGAATGGTTTGTCCACAGAATGTACTATTGTACTTTTTTTTTGAGTCATTAGAAAAATAAGTCAATTTCCCACTCTTTCTGTTTGTCTTGTTTGTCTCCATGTGTCCCTGTGATGGACTGGAGACCTGTCTAGGGTGTCTCCCGCCTCTTGAACAGTGACTGCTGGATATGGGTACCAGTGACCCCCACGACCCAAAAAGGAAGAAGCAGGTAAAAGATAATGGATGGCTGGTTGTTTCTCCTTGGAGATAAACTTCATGGTGTTCAACTGGCTGGTAATATGCTGGTGAAGATTCCCAGTCGTCCAGGACATGATTAAATCAAAAAAGGCGTTCAATACAGGATCAACTGGCTGGTAAGGACGAATGAGATTTGATGTAAGAGGTAGCAACTTGTAAACTTGAAAGTCATTCCAAAAAACAAACGTGGCATAGTGGTAATGGCAGTCGTCCCCCGATCGGAAGGTTGGCGGTTCGAATCCCGGTTCCCCACACCATGTGTCGTTGTGTCCTTGGGCAAGACACTTAACCTCGAGTTGCTCCCGGTAGGACTGGAAAGCACCTTGCATGGTAGTCTGCCGCTACCGGTGTATGAATGTGTGTAGCATTCAATGTGTGTAGCACTTTGAGATTTTCACTAATGAAAAGTGCGTTATAAATTGTATTCATTATTATTATTATTATCTTTACATTGACCACTGTCATGATCTGCTGTTTAATGTTAGAACCCACGTGCAGAAAAACAGACTGGCTTCCGATTGTAAAATGGATAATGATTTATTAAACAAAAATAATAATGCTGAAGGAACAAAAACACTTACTGAGAGGAGATGAGATGAGCAGATCATACACCGTGGAAAGACAAAGCCCCAGTGCTCAAGGAGTGAACACACAGAGTCTAAATACTGACGCAAACGAGACAGTGAGGAGCACCTGGGGTGATTAGAATGAGGATCAGCTGTGAATGATTAAGGCTGAAGGCCTGAGCACAGAGAGAAAGACTGAGGAGCAGGAAATGACAGAGACTGAATGAGATACACAGAAACCAGTAATCAAAGCCCAGAATAACAGACAGGAGGGGAACACAAAACATAATCAAATAAACATAAAGTAACAGACATGGACAGAGCCTGACATAACCCCCCCCTCAAGGGTGGCACCCGACACCCCCAAGACGGACCCCACAAGAACAAGGGCGGGCGGAGGGAGGCAACAGGCAGGACGGTGGGCCAACAACAGCCAGATCCGGGGGACGCCCATCGCCAACAGCCAGATCCGGGGGACGCCCAGGAGGACGCCCATCGCCAACAGCCAGATCCGGGGGACGCCCAGGAGGACGCCCATCGCCAACAGCCAGATCCGGGGGACGCCCAGGAGGACGCCCATCGCCAACAGCCAGATCCGGGGGACGCCCAGAAGGACGCCCATCGCCATCAGTCAGATCCGGGGGTTGACCAGGAGGCCGCCCATCGCCATCAGCTGGCTCAGGCGGGCGACCAGAGTAACGCCCAGCAACGGCCGGAACACCACAGTCGTCGGCCGGAACACCACAGTCGTCGGCCGGAACACCACAGTCGTCGGCCGGAACACCACAGTCGTCGGCCGGAACACCACAGTCGTCGGCCGGAACACCACAGTCGTCGGCCGGAACACCACAGTCGTCGGCCGGAACACCACAGTCGTCGGCCGGAACACCACAGTCGTCGGCCGGAACACCACAGTCGTCGGCCGGAACACCACAGTCGTCGGCCGGAACACCACAGTCGTCGGCCGGAACACCACAGTCGTCGGCCGGAACACAGTCGTCGGCCGGAACACAGTCGTCGGAACACAGTCGTCGGCCGGTACTCTGCCCTCGTCGTCGCCAGGACCCCCGTCGTTGGGTGTGGAGATGTCTGCGGTGCCGGGACCCTCTGTCGGGGACGAGGCGTCTGCGGCGCTGGGACCCCCGTCGTCAGGACCCTCCGAGACGTCGTCGGGGACCACGTCGTCTTCTTCGGTCGACGAGACGTCTGCTTCATCGAGACCCTCTGAAACGTCGTCGAGACCCTCGGGGTACGAGGCGTCTGCGGCGCTGGGACCCCCGTCGTCAGGACCCTCCGAGACGTCGTCGGGGACCACGTCGTCTTCTTCGGTCTGCGAGATGTCTGCTTCATCGAGACCCTCTGAAACGTCGTGGGGACCCTCGCAGACGTCGTGGGGACCCTCGCAGACGTCGTGGGGACCCTCGCAGACGTCGTGGGGACCCTCGCAGACGGCGTCTGGACCCTCGCAGACGGCGTCTGGACCCTCGCAGACGGCGTCTGGACCCTCGCAGACGGCGTCTGGACCCTCGGCGTCTGGACCCTCTGAGAAGACCCCAGACGTTGAGACCCCAGGCGATGATACAGGTCTCAGTCTGGGCGTCGGCACAGGTCTCAGTCTGGGCGCCGGCACAGGTCTCAGTCTGGGCGCCGGCACAGGTCTCAGTCTGGGCGCCGGCACAGGTCTCAGTCTGGGCGCCGGCACAGGTGAAGAGACGTCGGGCGTCGGAGCAGGCGAAGAGACGTCATCTGGACCCTCTGAGACGTCGTCCGGACCCTCGTTGTCAGGACCCTCATCGTCGGGCTCCTCTGAGACGTCATACGGACCCTCGTCGTCAGGACCCTCTGAGACGTTGTCGGGCGCCGTCGAGGCTGCAGGCGAGGAGACCACCGTCGAGGCTGCAGGCGAGGAGACCACCGTCGAGGCTGCAGGCGAGGAGACCACCGTCGAGGCTGCAGGCGAGGAGACCACCGTCGAGGCTGCAGGCGAGGAGACCACCGTCGAGGCTGCAGGCGAGGAGACCACCGTCGAGGCTGCAGGCGAGGAGACCACCGTCGAGGCTGCAGGCGAGGAGACCACCTTCGAGGTTGCAGCAGCCGAAGCGTCGAGGTCTGCAGCAGCCGAAGCGTCGAGGTCTGCAGCAGCCGAAGCGTCGAGGTCTGCAGCAGCCGAAGCGTCGAGGTCTGCAGCAGCCGAAGCGTCGAGGTCTGCAGCAGCCGAAGCGTCGAGGTCTGCAGCAGCCGAAGCGTCGAGGTCTGCAGCAGCCGAAGCACCAAGGACCAGAGATGGCAAGTACTTTGCCACAAAAGCTGCCTGCCAACGTTCCAGCTCCTCCTGTGACACCCTCTCTCCCTCCTCCAGAAAGCGAGGGCTGGGCTGTACATCTGGTGGCGAGCGAGGAGGAGACGGACAGCGGGGTGCAACGGTTAGGTGAGGTGGAGGGGGATGAAGCTGAGAGTCGGTGGTCTTGCCTCTTCTTTGCCGCCTCTTCCTGCTGCGTTGGTGGTGCGAGCTGAGGACGGGCGCACCCCAGAGTTCATCCTCCAGCTCAGCGTCATCGTCTGACCACAGCAGCAGATGTGACGAGCAATAAGCCGGTGGGGTGGAGGAAGAAGCTGGCTTAAAAGCCAGGCGGCTCCCCCAGAAATGAGACCTCATTTCCTCTTCCTCCACAAGAAGAGGTGATGGTAGGATCTCCACCTCCGGGCTGTGGTGACCTCGTCTCCGGACGGGTTCAGTCCGAAACGCCCCCCACCGGATCACAGGCTCCTCCATCCGTTCCTGTTTCTCCTTGTCCCTCTGAGCAGTCTTGTCTGCCTCACGGGCGAGCCATTCAAAAATATCTATTTTTCTGCTGGGCTCTTTCTGATGACTGGGGCTTTCTGTCATGATCTGCTGTTTAATGTTAGAACCCACGTGCAGAAAAACAGACTGGCTTCCGATTGTAAAATGGATAATGATTTATTAAACAAAAATAATAATGCTGAAGGAACAAAAACACTTACTGAGAGGAGATGAGATGAGCAGATCATACACCGTGGAAAGACAAAGCCCCAGTGCTCAAGGAGTGAACACACAGAGTCTAAATACTGACGCAAACGAGACAGTGAGGAGCACCTGGGGTGATTAGAATGAGGATCAGCTGTGAATGATTAAGGCTGAAGGCCTGAGCACAGAGAGAAAGACTGAGGAGCAGGAAATGACAGAGACTGAATGAGATACACAGAAACCAGTAATCAAAGCCCAGAATAACAGACAGGAGGGGAACACAAAACATAATCAAATAAACATAAAGTAACAGACATGGACAGAGCCTGACAACCACAGAGCGTTACCTAAACGCACAATGAAATTCATGGAAAACTAAAGGATGACCCAACAAGAAAATGATCCAAAACCTAAATTGTACTCTGAATCATTAAACCCACTAAAACCCTAATTATCACCACAAGACCTAATTAAAAATGTTTAATGGTACTCAGCTTTGACTAATAATTACTTCTTAATATAATATAGGCAGGAATATGAGTGGTCTTTACACCATAATGCTGATTAATTAAACCTATTCGGGAGCACATACTCCGAGCTTCAGATGTAGGTCACGGCCCATCTGTGCCCCGCTATGTTCCTTTTCCTAATCCTACCATTCCGAGACATTTCCCAAAAAAAAAAAAAGATTTGATTAAACTGCCTTTGATATCAATTACATTTCATTACACACAAAAGTTTTACAATCCGCCATTTATGAAGAAAGTGACGTGCAACGAAAACTTGCTAAAGTAAAGCTTGGATAGGAACTCACTTAGGTTTAGTTACAAAATGTGAGATTTAAAATGGTTTGCTTTTAGTGGGTTTGCTTTAAAGTCTGCTCGAAATACACCTAACATTTTAACATACTGATGTAACTCAAAAGGAAACCTGTAATGGCTGAAAGCAGCAAGTCCATTAGCATATACAGTATTAATACCGGGAAGAGCAGCTTCGTCCATCTTTTTTTATGATGGCACTGTGAAACAGAGCTCCTTCACCAGCCTGAAGTCTTCACACCCCACTGCTCTCTGGATAATTTGATCTCATGTGTGTACACACACACACACTTACTTCTGCCTCACTTGTTTCCTTCTTAAAAGTGTGTGTGTGTGTGTGTGTGTGTGTTGGGGTGGGGGGGATCAAACACAGGGCTCGAGAGTTTAGCATTGAGCTCAGCACATGCTGCTTTCAGTCTGA
>JBBPBX010017496.1:0-14295 GCA_038048925.1 Garcialebias charrua
TCAGCATTTTGGGAAGTTAAATTGTAGCGTTTGAGTTGTTTTTAAGAGTCTATGAAGTTGTATTCTGTTGTGCTAAGCTAACGTTAAGAAGACGTGTGTCTACATGTTTGTTTATGAGCTGTGATTGGATGAAACGAGTACTGTGTGCTGTCAATCACTCTTGTAGCGAACGCTGATTCGCTGTTGTGTGCTGTCAATCACTCGTGGCGAACGCTGATTCGCTGTTGTGAGCTGTCAATCACGTCGCACGCCGTTGCGACCAACCCACTTTGTCGTCATTTCCGGTACTACATTGGTCGAAGGTAAGAAGAACTACATTCGCCATTTATGCTTGGAGAATGAACTACATATGCTGTGATTGATTTGTGACGTCACGTATGTTGTAGCGAGCTCCGCCTCGCAAGCACTGAAGCTGGTGACGCGCTACGCACGCTGCGTCGACCCGCCTATTTGTGTCGTCATTTCCTGATGCACATTGAGTGACAATCAGACGCAGTTCACACACACACGGTGAAAAGTGGTTTCACTAAAAGTTTAAAAAACTCAATTTAAGCCATCTAAACTGTCTAACAACATAAATTTGTCTCTGACAAGACCGCAGTTCGAGCGTTTATCACGAACATACTAGAAACTAACTCTAAAAGGTAGTTTTTCAGTTAAATACTGAATGAAATAATTCAGTCTCCACGTGATAAATTAAGACTCAAAACTGCCCCCTGTTGGTTAAAAGACGTTAATAGATGAGTTTTCTAAAAAAAAAACATCATGAAAAAGTCAGCATTTTTATGGTGAAATTACCAGCTTTAAAATTGTTCTGTACACAAACAAAAAATCCTGTTTATTTTAAATAAAGAATTTTTGAATAACAGAGGTACAGACGAACAATTGATGCTCATTTTAAATACTGAAGAGATTTAAAATAACACTCAAAAAAGCATCTTTTATTTGATTTTCAGATTAAATAAAATTAATAAATAAAATGATGGAGAACAGAGAATTTCCACATTAAGCTCTTCACATCTCTGAATTTTAAACAGAATTGGTGTACACTGTACACTTTTAGTTAAAAATTGCATTTTTAACGTTTTTCTGTGTAAAATTAATGACTCCAGTTTATTTTAAATACAAAATTTAAAATAAACAGAAAGCATCTGCTGACTTGATTTTCACAAAAAATCAAAACAAAGATAGCAGAACAACTTTGAGGATGTCAACAGACAACAAATTGATAAAAGTCACTGATTTTTATTTGGAATGCCATCTGTCATGTTATGCTAAGCACACAAACACCTCCAGTTTATTTTAGATAAAAAATATTTAAAATAAACAGGTGATCTATTTTTCACTCCTGATAACTGTCAAAATACAGCAAAACAGTTTAGCCAAACTGCAATACATCTTTTTAAGGCATAATGGAGCAGCATTCTGGGTACATTTTAGTGTGAACAATGTATTTATCTCGAATCTTTTAAATAGTGTTTGAGTAAGTAAAACGGACGTCATGCTTGGGTTAGTTAGTAACTGTTGTTGAAAAATAAGTTATATTTTAAAGTTAACACTGCAAAAAGGCATTTAACTTTTACAATTCATTTGAGGGTAAAACCTGAAGGAGGTACCTATGAATAGAAATACTTATTACACAGTGAAACACTTATACCAGACAGCTGATTAGTTTGATTGACTCAGTGCTGCATTAAAAGTGAAGATTTATTTGCACACATTAAATTTGGAACTGTCTTATTGATTTTCACAAAAAATCAAGTTAAAGATGGAAGTTCAAGACGGTACGCGTCCAAGGCTCATACAGTATGTGCCTCTAGAAGACCCATACATCAGAGGGTACCAAGAGGAACCCCGGAGCCATGAACTTGCTCCCCCTGCACCTTGCACAGAGGAAAAATCTTTCTCATTGTGTGGTGACTACTCAGCTGCCCGAAATGTCTTGCAGAGAAACGATGAACATCCATATTTTTTCTTTGCCAGAATTTTGAAGGCGTATATAGGTGACATGATGGAACCTGACCTGGAAGAGCAGACGCTTTTCAAATCTGTTTTCAGGGATAATCTAATCCCTGATGTTAGATTCGAGTTGCCATGGAACTTGGCCTGGGGTGATTTAGAAGCAACATCTTTGAATGAAATAGTAGAGTGTGCTGCGGATGTCTTTGCAGCTAACATGCTAGCCAAAACACCCTTACAGGTGTCCCCGAATGAAGCGGTCAAATCCCACTCGCTGGAGCTAGAAGGGACAAGTTCATCAACTCCCTCTCCTAACAAAGGCGAAAAGAAACAGACCTTTCAACCTGACAAACCACAAAGTGGGGGTATCCGCTGGAGAAAGAAGCCAAAATGGTTCAGATCGAACCAGATGGGTGAAAAACAAGGCCCATCGGTGGGTGAACTTCAAAAGAAATTGAAGTGTGAGGACCTAGACTCGTGTAAAAATGAGTGGTCCCAACAGAAAACCCCGAGCCTTGGAACTGCACCTCCCGCGCCTCGAACAGAACAGTTCGAAATAGGCAAGGAGTCACAAATGTCCCGAAACAATGGCCCAACACCTCTATGCTCGGAAGAGACAGAGGAAGTAAGTAGTTTGTCAGTAGATTTGAATGTTACTGTGCTTGACCAACCTGTTACAATGAGTGGCATTATCATTGATAATGACACTATCAACATTGACCAACCTGGAGCGATGTGTAGCACTGTCTTTCACAAAGACTCAGAGCACACAAATAACTCAGCGCACACTACTTCTGACATTGCCATGGATGTTGACAGCAAACCAATTGCTGACACACAACAACATCCTGAAGGTCATGATGCTGACAGCCAACAAGATGCTGACAGTAAACAAGATTACACAGCCAGAGTCACACGTGAACAGAAACGTGGACAAAGACCTGTGAGGTTTCTGTGTAACTTTATGCAAAGGGGGGTGGCTAAGAAAGCCTACCTGCCCATCACACTGGAAGGTGTCCTTGAGCGTGAAGCCCTCCTGGATGGCAGTTCTGATATAACTATTATGTCGGCCAAGCTGTTCAAGGAGCTGAGGACCGCCGCTAACGGTGTTGGCGGGCAAATACCCTTTGAGGAATGTGCTATTGAGCTACAGGGTCTCGCAGAGACGGGAACAACCCTAACAGCTATGGCTATGGTTCACATGCAGATTGGCAAAACGACACTACACCACCCAGTGTATGTGTCCACACTTGACTCATTCCCATTTCTGGTTGGCCAAGACTTTATAAACCGTTTTGAAGCGATTATAGATTATGGTCAACAGGAAATGTGGGCAACAGTGAGAAAACCCCTGCCAATAAAAGTGCCTCCTCGTTGTGGTACAGACTGCCTAACCGCAGGTACCGCAGTGGCCACGAGGGACTCCCCAACCGTGGTCACAAGCCCGGTAAGTGAACCTTCAACTACAGGTGAGACAGTAGAGACTCAACAGTTGGACCAGACTCTGGCCCGACAAGAGAACCTCCTCTGCGAGCTGACACAGTCAGCACTCACTGAACACTACCTACCACAGGTAGTGAAAGGTGTTGAGATCCAAGGATCCTACACCGAAGAGGCTGTACTGTCCTATGGGACAGGTAATTCAGCTATCAGCCAAGCTTTCGATGAAACCTTGGTTCAAGGACATGTGAGTCCTGGAAGTGGCAGTCCGCGACATGCTGACAGTCACTTGGATTTCAGTGTCACAGATTTTGAGGACCCCTCCTCCAACAAAAGGGGGGTGTACTCTCACTCTCTACCACAGGTAGTAGACTGTGTGGAGGTCCGAGGATCCCACACCACAGACGCTGTACTGTCCTCTGGGACAGGTACTTCAGCCATCAGCCAAGCTTTCGATGAAACCTTGGTTCAAGAGCTTTTGAGTATAGGACTACTCAGAGATGACATAGTTCTTACAGACTCAAAGAGCACCTCTTCAGTCATGAAGTGGGAAGACACACATCACAACGACAGTGACGCACCGCGGTCTGACCAGTCAGACACACCAGCGACTGCGCCGACAGTTGTGACACACCTGAATTACGCAGAAAGAGGTAAACGTACGGAGAAACGTTGGCCGAAGCCTATGAGGTTCCTGTACAAGCTTCCCGATACACTGCGTGAACGGATTAAACCAAACCATGGCATCTTAACTCGTGCCCAAGGCCTTGACAATCTCAAGGTCCCCACCAATCTCAAAGAACTACAAAGTTTTCTTGGCGTGTGTAACTACTCGAACCAGTTCATAGAGAACTATGCAGACCTTGCAAAGCCACTGACTGAACTCCTAAAGAAAGACGTCCCATTTGTCTGGACTGACAAACAGCAGCAGGCAATGGACGCTCTTATAGACAGGATCAAGTCAGCCCCATGTTTAGTCTACCCAGACTACAACAAAGAGCTTTACTTGGAAGTGGGCTTCTCAGCTCGTTGCATAAGTGCTGGTCTGTACCAAATACACGACAGAGACAAACGTGTAGTAGCCTACGCCAGCAAGACGATGGCAGGACCCGAGTTGAGATTCTCAGACTGTGAGAAAGCTCTACTGACCACAGTGTGGGCAGCAGAACATTTCTCCGGCTACATTGGTGGACAGAAGATCGTTGTGGAAACACAACACCAGCCAGTGACATTCCTAAACAGCCAACGCATCAGAGATGGTGTGGTAACAAACTCACGTGTTGCAACGTGGCTCATGGCGCTTCAAAGTTTTAACCTAGACATACGTTATGGTCAAAACAAGAAGTCACATCTGGGGACAGACTTGGCACTCTGCCAAAAGTGTACACAAGATGTACCGGCGACCCAGCCGTTGGCTGAGGAAAAAACCCCTGTGACTGAAGACCCGAACCACCACTTCTTTGATGACAATATCTGCAAAGATATGACAACATTGTACGTGGATGGATCTTCATTCCTCCGCGACAAAATCTGTAGGGCAGGTGTTGGAGGGGTCCTCCTCCAAGACCAGGAACAGATTACATTCAGCTACAAATTAGGCTCTCAGACTTCTCAGTACGCTGAGATTGCAGGAATCCTAATAGCTCTCCAGATGGTAGTAGCACGCTCCATCAAGACGCTAGTCATCTGCACTGACTCTAACTATGCTCGCTTGAGTTTCGCTTGTCACCTCGCTGTGTGGAAACAGAACGGTTTCCTAACAAGCGACAGAAAAGTAGTCAAACACAAAGAGCTTTTCATGGCATGTGATCACTTGGTGACATCACACGACTTACAGATCTACTGGAAGAAAGTTCCAGGTCATTCTAGAGTCCCAGGCAATGACAAGCACTACAATGACATTGCAGATTCCTTAGCCAAAGAGGGAGCCGACGAAGGTCCTCTATGGTCCTTCGACTCCTCCTGGTTGATCAAGACTCTGTCAACACAACCTGCTGTTGAGGTTATGGCAGTCACACGTGCACAGGCCGCAGCCAGACCTGCTGACAACGCAGTCTCTGTACGACCTGCACTGACTGACCCAGACATCATCCAACTACAGAAGTCGGATCCTGCTATCAACTCCATGATACTGTACCTGACTGATCCGAACAAAAATAGTCCGTCTAAAGACGAACTGGATTCCGATCCAGACCTTAAAGTCCTTTACCAGCTGCGCAAACAGCTAAAACTAATCAAGGGCATCCTAACTTTCGCTCATGGACCAACGTCCTCACCTGTGTTCGTGGTTCCCCATGACCAAAGGGGGGTGATGTTAGTTCATGCCCATGATCTCCCGTCCGCAGGACACAAAGGAGATAAAGCCACGCTGACGGCATTAAAACAAATTGCCTATTGGCCTGGAATGAAAAAGGATGTCAAGGACTACATTGAAGGGTGCGTGGTCTGTGGCCAGTTTCAGCCAACCAGACCACTTCACAGAGCACCACTGCAAAGCAGAGGCATTGCATTCCCATGGTCTGACCTCCAGATCGACTGGGTTGGACCACTCACTAAGAGCTCTAGAGGAAATAAATATTTTCTCACGGTAACCTGTGCATTCACCAAATGGGTAGAATGCCTACCAGCTCCTAACGACACAGCACAAACCACTGCTATGTTGTTAATGAATCATATATTCTCAAGGTTTGGACTTCCCCTTCGGGTGAACTCAGACCAAGGTACACACTTCACAGGTGAAGTGATGAAAGAACTGTGGAAGACGCTAGGCGTCAAGGCCAACTTTCATGTCGGCTACCACCCACAGGCTTCAGGCCAAGTAGAGAGAGCAAACAGAACTGTGGTGAGTATTTTGAAGAAATACGTGGCTGCAAACCACAAGGACTGGGATGTGAAACTCCCTCTGGTCCTCATGGCCATAAGAGCCACTCCACACACATCAACTGGCATCTCTCCCTTCGAGATGATGACCGGTCGACAAATGACTCTCCCTCTACACCTGTTGTACCAACCAGGCGACGCCGTCATGGCGACAGCCTACACTACACAACAATACATGAAAGATTTGAATGTACACCTCAGAAACACTTTTGCTTTCGCCCAGAAAAACCTGGAAAAATCCGCTGAAGGACGCAAGGCGTACTACGACCAGAAGGCCTCTCACAATGAACTCCAAGTGGGAGACAGAGTCTGGTACTATACGTTCGCTCCAGCAACCGGGAAAGGAGGGTCCGAGACCGGAACTCTCGCCCGCAAACTAATGCCCAGGTGGACTGGACCTCATCTGATAACAGACAAAGTGTCCTCAGTCGTCTACGAAATCAAAATCAGCAAAGGCCGCAAAGAGCCAATTGCTAAATGGGTACATCGAAATCAGATCAAACCTTACAAGGCGTTCAATGACTCCACAAAAGACAAAGATCTCACAAACTCACCGACTTCATGGGATAATAAGGTCGTCCAAACACAAGATAGTAGATAAACTAATCAGGTTTGAACTACCGTATTTCCCACCCTATAAGTCGCATTGTCCAATTTGAACTTAGAAAAGCTAAGCCTAAAACCCACAACAAAAACTAACCTTAACAACCGTTTAAATCCACGAGATTTAATTTTGACCTCGGTCATAAAGTTGAGACCTGTTTTTCTTGTGTGTTGCACTTTGGAATCTGACGACAAGAGTGTGTCGAAGCAGTGAAACGTTGTTTCCTTGTTGTTTAGTCATTACTGTTGTCATTAGTTGAGATATTGTTTGGTTCTGAACACTCCCAGCCAAAAAGGTTTTGTATTAACATGGGTTAATGAATGATATGGATTTAACTATGCCAACATGCAGTTCGTTTTGTTAAAACCCAATCGTCGAAGAGTCAATGTAGTTTAAAGCTACTTAAGGTACAATAAACTACACTGGTCTCATAATTTCTAAATTGAACCGATTCGATCGTTTCTATTCTAGATTGTCTATTTATTTTGATGAGTCTCGCCATAGACTTCAAAATTTATTAGGAATACCAAATCCTACGTCGTTCGTCTAAAAGACAACAGACATTTAGATCAAACTATATTTCATTTTTATTTTAGTTTAACCTAAACTAAGTAATGAATGGAGGAATAGTTTGGAATTAGAGGCCTTCGTTACAGAAGCCCTCCAAAATTTTATAGGTACAAATCCCTATAGCCAAATTTACAGAATTGATCCACCCCTTAATTGGTAAGTGTAGCTGATCTAAACCATGATAGCTTACATACCAGGTGCATATAGGTAAGGCTTAATGTAAAATCCCAATCATAAGCCCACCTTAAAAACCACATAATTGCATGACACATAGAACCAGAGTGGCACTGACTGGAAACCAACCAGCCAACAACCTTCGATGTGGGACCTGCAGCTCCAACGCTTGGTCTTCAACCTTCATCCAAGGGTCGCCTCCTCTGCGTCAATCGAGGGATCCCCTCTACATGCTGATTATGAAAACAATTGGTGCTGATCAATCAACAAAACTAATCGTTGTGGAATTACTGCTATGGAATTACCGCTGTGGATTATAAGACTTTGTTTCCCAAAGGATCACAGACTTTGTTTTCCAAGAGTTAACAGACTTTGTTTTCCGAAGGATTAAAAGCTTTTCGCAATGGGATTACCTCTGAACAGTATGAAATTTCCAAAACTTTATGGGATTATAATTTTTGATTTTTCTTTTCCACTTGCTGGATTACTTCAAGATCAAAGACAG
Organism: Garcialebias charrua; assembly: GCA_038048925.1. Classification (NCBI taxonomy): domain Eukaryota; kingdom Metazoa; phylum Chordata; class Actinopteri; order Cyprinodontiformes; family Rivulidae; genus Garcialebias; species Garcialebias charrua. The sequence goes on from JBBPBX010017496.1 coordinate 8,133, forward strand.
TTCAAGGTTTCCTTTCGTGTTGGACCCCATCCCCAAGGACTGGCGATGGCTTCCAAAAGGGGGGAGATGTAGTGGACATGACCTTGTCCACTTTTAAGACACCTGTGTACTTTTGAACTGTCCAGTGATGACCTTTACTGACCTCTCAGTGAAGCAAGACATTTACTACAAAATCATTCATTTAGCTATAATCTGATAAATATAGTCACCAAAAGAGACTATTTCTATCTTTGATTTTATTCTAATGTGATCAAAAGAATAACTTTTGTCATTTTCATGATGGTGCTTTTAAGCTGTGTTATTCTGTGAGAGTTAAACTGTGTCCACTGCTGTGTTAAAGGGAAATATCGGGTCACAGAGACCCGACTGTTCTGTTTAGAAATAAGAAGACAGTTTAATCAGTTGTTTTTCATTGAACAAGGCTCCAGCTTTCTCTGTCTGTTCCTAAACAAATCTCCCTCTGCTGCTGCTTGTTAACCTTGGGTTTGATAAGACAAATGAACTCCTCGACTGGTCCTTCCTTAAGTACTAGTCTAAGCTGTGCTGAAACGCTTCAGTGAGTTGCTGGGAACTTCCAAAGAGATGTGAACTTTCCCAAGAGCTGGACACGTGTGGTCAAGAGCTAACGACCGGCGTCTTCAGCTAAGGACTGATAACAGGCTGTTATGAGTCTACTTCGAACAAGCCGAGCTCAAAAACTTTGTTTATTCCCTCCTGGAATAAGTTTATCTTGAAGTCAGAGGCCTGAAGCTGACATATTCTCTGATGACCAACGCGGAAGCCAGGAGACGTTGAAACGTAAACTAAAACCAGTTTTGGACGTGCTGGGACTAAAGGACTCTGTGCATCTGAAGGCTGGTGTCTTCCCTCTTACCGGGCGGTCGTCAAAAGGTAAAGGAGCTGTTTACAAAACGTACCTGGATTTTAGCAGAAGTCGGATGAAAAGTGTCACTCTGGTCTCATGCTCAGGATAATTTTCTTCTTAAATCTTTCCTCCTATTTCTTTTCCCTCTCAACCTAAGCTGGAAACTATATTTTAAGCTGAAATGCCCCTCAGACTAAATATGTGTAACATCTAATATTTATGTCTGTTGTGTTAAATTTAAGTGTGCTGACGTATTTGAATTGAAAGAAAGTGAAATCATGTCAATCAAGTGTAATGGTGTTAATTTAGTTGATTTATTTTAAATAAATGATAGTGTCTCTTTGACATATCAAACTAAGTTAACGTGTCCATTGTCACTTAATGGCTCTGTTTATTTATCCATCATAAAGATCACAGAAATATTGAATAAACTGAAAAAGAAGAGAATCCGTGAAATTACTATTCAATCTGAATAAGTAAATTAAGGTAAAAAGGAGGTCAGTATTAAACTGACCCCCTTTAACCCCTTTACATCTGGGTGGCACCGTACGTGTTTAAAGTCACAATATGGTGGTTACCCTCATGTTTACTTCAATAGTTAGTTACAGAACTAGCTGCACACCAACGATTAAGGAGGATTTCTTTTTCCCTCATATAGTCAGCATAAGTCTGATTCTCGAGTTTCTTTAACTTCCGGAACTTTTTCCAGTATGCTTCAGGGACTAACTCATATGCCCGTAAAATAGCTTATTTTACTTTTGTGTAATTATTACTATTATCTATCGAAAGAGACGCATAGGCATCTTGAGCTTTCCCAGTTAATTTACATTGCAACAGCAACAGCCAAACATGTTCAGGCCACTTAAAAGTGTATGTTTTTTTTCTTAAACAAGACAAAAAAATTGTCTACGTCATTCTCATTGAATGAAGGTACAAATTATAAATTGTTACTCACATCAAAAGTAGGCATAGTTGGTTGAGAAGGATTAGCTCCGAGTTCTAGCTCCTTCATGCGTATTTTAGCATCCCACTCCATTTTTCTTTGCTCCTGTTCAAGTAACATTTCTTTCTCCCTTAGAGCAGTTTGTTGAGCCAGCTCAGCGGCTCTAACCGTGGCTTCAGCAGCTCTCTCAGCAGCTGCTGCAGCTTCTCTCTTAGCTTCCCTCTCAAGCTCTGCTTTTCGCATTTCCAGTTCAAGCTCTTTTAAACGGATCTCTTTATCTACCGTATAAGATGCTGGAGTCCTCACAGGACTTTCTGCAATCATTGCAGAAAAAAAAAAAACAAGACGAACTAACTCTGCGACCAGTTCATTTTCTATTGCCTCCCTCCTAGTACGTTTATCTACACTGTTCTGCTGTACACAACAACTGCTCTTTTGAGCAGTTAGCTAGAGCCTCAACTGTAGGATCCTCCACAAAACTGTCTAAATGGAACTCCATGTTCACAAACAGTTACTGATTACAACAATATCAAAACAGCTGGACTGTAATTGAACACTGTGTGCTACGATCAATTTCAAACAGACAGCTGTAAGCGCTCAACAAATCAGCAGTTTCCCTGAGCTGATTCAACTCAACTATGAGCAAAAACACTACCACAAAACAGCCACCACCACAGCAATTTACCTCGACCAAAACACTAGCTCATATGTGAGCCCCCATCAAATACTGCTTTTTCCAAAAGGTTAACAAACTTGCTCCTGTCTTGTTCAAAATCCCGGACGAGCCCCCATTAAATATGTTACGACCGTAAAACAGTCAAAACATATTCATGGACACTGAACACAGAAGAAGTTTTAACAGAAATGTTATTAACTAAAACTAAAGCGACCAAGCTGGTGAGGTCCCTTCTGGCTTCTCCCACCAGGCCTGGAGCGTCTTCTCCTGGAACAGCGTCCCCAAAAAAAACTAAAGAAAGAAAGTACAAAGGAAAGATGGATAGGTGAGTCTGGCCAATGTAAGGATGGCTCCTTCCTGTTGGTCTTGTCTTCATGTTTATTCTTGTTTAGTCTTCATGTTTATTGTAAGTCCCCATCTAGTTCAGTCTGCATATTTCCTTTAGGTCCCCTTCTAGTTTAGTCTTCAAGTTTAGTCTTCATGTTTATTCTATTTCAGTTCCCCATCTAGTTCAGTCTGCATATTTCCTTTAGGTCCCGTTCTAGTTTAGTCTTCACTAATTCAGTCTGCATATTTCCTTTAGGTCCCCTTCTGGTGTAGTCTACATGTTTTTAGGTCCCCTTCTAATTTAGTCCACATGTTTGTTTTATTATTAATTCAACCTAGAGTTCTGTCACCCTGGTTTACCTTCCATGTTTCAGAGTTAGCCTTGTTTTGTTAATTGTTCCCAGGTGTGTCGTTACTCCCTGTCTCGTCTGTGTGTACATATACTGTCTGCAGTCTGTTTGTTGTCGGGTCATTCGTTCGTTTTCCCCTGGTGTGTCGTGTCCAGCTCCTTGGTTTGTGAGTACATCTCTTCATGCTTGAGTTCCAGTATTCCTGCCACTGTTTGAGCTGCAGTTTTCTAGTTTAGAGTTTATTGAGTCAAGCCACAGTTCTAGTTACAGTTTCGAGTAAGCCACAGTTCTAGCTACAGTTCTCTGAGTTTTGTGTTTCATTGCCACGTCAGTGCTTTGATTTTGTGATTAAACTTTTTGGACTTTTTTCTACTCCTGTCTCCGAGAGACTACCTATCTGCACACACTGGGTTCTCTCACACACCGCAATGTGACAGTCAAACGTAAGAAGAACGCCACCCAGGCAAACCCAACCCCAATATAGGGCCGTAGAGTTTCCTCAGGCGACGATCTACCTATAACAAAAAGGCTTTCACTTACCAAAAGTAAAAAATATGAAATAAATACAAAAACTAGGCTACCAAACCTCACCTATCAAAAGTACAAATAAATAGCCAAAAAGAGAAAAAAGCAATTAACAGTCCATCTCACAGTGGACCACAGTTGTCCTCCTTCAGGACAACTGAACAAACACTGGCCTCGGTGTCTCTCAATTAAGCCTCCTAGGCTCAAACACAACCACACTCCTAAGTCCAAAACTAAATCACTGCTAGCACTTAAGGTGCTTTAACCTACACCAAACTCTGCTTTAGGCAGCCAGAGTCACTTTCAGAGCTCAAAGCAGCTCAACTATACTCCCCCTGGAGCACACACACTAACAGTCAGAGAGGGTGGAGATCTCCCTGTGTTAATATATCACACAGCTCTAAAGATGTGTGTCAACACTCGGTTTAATTACCTTTAAAGTGTCTTCAACCAGGACTTGGTTCACAAGTCCAGCTTCCACACTTGATCAGCAAGCCAGATCCTGCTCCATCAAGTCTCCACATTGCTCAAGGCACTACCTATGAAATATAAAAACAGGAGCTGCAGGTGAACACCTGTGCTGCCCAATTAAGCCTGATTAAGGACTTGGCTGAGTAAAAAAAAAGTGAGTTCTTCCTGAACCAGCAGGCTGTAGTAGACTACAGCAACAAAACAAAAAAAAAAACAGGAGAGAACAGTCAGCTGATAGACTGTTGTTTTTAAACACATTAAAAACTCTGGGATACATAACACCACGTAGCCAGCCTCTCTGCAAATCAGCTATCAGCTCGATGTAAACATAAGTGTCGGGTCTATTGAATGGTGCAGGCGTGTAACTGAAAAACTCTTCCCTATTGAAAACAAAGCCCGGGAGAAAAAGGCTCCGCCTTGGGTCACATTTCACATTATATGGCAGGATTTAGGTGAACACAAATCTTAGAACATAATAGATATGATACTGATAGAAATATATTTCAAGGGGTTCAATGTCTTGCCCAGGGACACTTTGGCATGTGACTGCTGATGGATTCGAACCCCGAACTCTTGCATTGGAGGACGACTACTCTATCCACTCAGCTACAGCTGCCCATAAACAAAGAATAATATTTACTAAATGAAAACAAAAGCTGAAGTGATAGGAAAACCTACAATAACGACGATGAGACACAGAGGTGCTCCAATTGAATCACTACCATAGTGGTGGAGTTTGTGCACCTGAATGATCCTAGCAGCTATGCTGTCTGGAGCAACTTTAATTGCCCATGGTAGGGTCTCCCAAGGCAGATTGGTCCTAGGTGACAGGCCAAACCAAGAGTGATTCAGAAGACTCTTATGGACAGAAACAAAGAAGATGCTCAGAGTCCCTTGCTCAGACGTGGGTTACCTGGGCCCCACCCTGGAGCCAGGCCTGGGGGTGGGACTTGTCGGTGGGTGACTGGTGACCATGCAGGTCTCTACCCATGGGTGCACCGTCGAGTGGGAGGATGGGCTCTGACAGTTGTTTGTGCCTATGCGCCAAATGGCATTTCATAATATCTGAACTTCTTGGGGTCCTTGGTGGAGGTGCTGGAAGGTGCACCAGCTGCGGACTCCTTTTCGTCTGCTGGGGAACTTCAATGCCCCTATGGGTAACAAGGACGACAGTGTGACCTGAAGGGGCATGATTGAGAGGAACGGCCTCTCTGATCTGAACTCGAGTGGTGTTCTGTTGTTGGACTTCTGTGCTAGTCAAAATTTGTCCATCACAAACACCATGTTCGAACATAAGGGTGTACATAACTGCACTTGGCACATGGACTCCCTAGGTTGTAGATCGATGTTTGACTTTGTTGTCGTATCATCTGATTTGCGGCTGTTTGTTTTGGACACTCTGGTGAAGAGATGAGCTGAGCTGTCAACTGATCACCACCTGGTAGCAGGGCTTAATTTGAGCCAGATCCTAATGGAACAGATCCGGGAACTCTTATTTTAACAGGGTGCATTCCGGAAACCATTTGTTTATATCTAGTTTGGATACTGCAACTCTCAGGCTTACTAATTATAAAATTATGACCAAATATGATTCCCTTAAACAAATAAAACGTACATTGGATATATAAATGGGAAATAATTAAATAAACCCTCATTTTAAATATAATAGCTACTTACACAAGTACACAAGCTGCCTCTTCAAGTGGCATTTCTGCCTCTACCCTTAAAAAAATATCTGCCCCTAAAAGAGTGGTGGGGTATGTGCCAAGCTAACCAGGCAGTTGTACATGGGCCGGAGCCAACAGGCAGTAGCAGGCAGGTACCTGGAAGTTTACCATGTGGAGTTGGACTACATTGAGCAGGGACATTGTCAGGCTTGGAACCGTCATTGTTGCCCCCATGGAGGATGCTTGACAGAAGCAGGGGGTTTACGAAAGTTATTAAACTTACGGTATATGTTTAACAACCTGTTAAACTTCACCAAAACGCAGGAAATTGCATCTAAT
>JBBPBX010017496.1:15237-46777 GCA_038048925.1 Garcialebias charrua
ACCGGGGCCCCACTCTGGAGCCAGGCCCGGAGGTGGGGCACGTTGGCGAGCGCCTGGTGGCCGGGCTTTTACCCATGGAGCTCGGCCGGGCACAGCCCGAAGAGGAGACGTGGGTCCCCCTTCCCATGGGCTCACCACCTATGGGAGGGGCCAAAGGGGTCGGGTGCAATGTGGGATGGGTGGTGGCCGAGGGCGGGGACCCTGGCGGTCTGATCCTCGGCTACAGAAGCTGGCCATTGGGACATGGAATGTCACCTCTCTGGTGGGGAAGGAGCCTGAGCTAGTGTGTGAGGTTGAGAGGTTCCGACTAGAAATAGTCGGACTCACCTCAACGCATGGCTCTGGCTCTGGAACCAGTTTCCTTGAGAGGGGTTGGACACTCTTCCACTCTGGAGTTGCCCCTGGTGAGAGGCGCCGAGCAGGAGTGGGCATACTGGTTGCCCCCCATCTTGGTGCCTGTACGTTGGGGTTCACCCCGGTGAACGAGAGGGTAGCCTCCCTTCGCCTACGTGTGGGGGGACGGGCTCTGACTGTTGTTTGTGCCTATGCACCAAACGGCAGCTCAGACTACCCACCCTTTTTGGAGTCCTTGGAGGGGGTATTGGAGAGTGCGCCTCCTGGGGACTCCCTTGTTCTACTGGGGGACTTCAACGCTCACGTGGGCAATGACAGTGAGACCTGGAGGGGTGTGGTTGGGAGGAACGGCCCCCCTGATCTGAACCAGAGTGGTGTTCTGTTATTGGACTTCTGTGCTCGTCATGGATTGTCCATAACGAACACCATGTTTAAGCATAAGGGTGTCCATATGTGCTCTTGGCACCAGGACACCCTAGGTCGCAGTTCGATGATCGACTTTGTTGTCGTCTCATCTGATCTGCGGCCGCATGTCTTGGACACTCGGGTGAGGAGAGGGGCGGAGCTGTCTACTGACCACTACCTGGTGGTGAGTTGGCTCCGATGGTGGGGGAGGATGCCGGTCAGACCTGGCAGACCCAAACGTATCGTGAGGGTCTGCTGGGAACGTCTGGCAGAGTCTCCCGTAAGACGGAGCTTTAACTCCCACCTCCGGGAGAGCTTTGAACACGTTCCGAGGGAGGCGGGGGACATGGAGTCCGAGTGGGCCGTGTTCCGCGCCTCTATTGTCGAGGCAGCTTATCGGAGCTGTGGCCGCAAGGTTGTTGGTGCCTGTCGAGGTGGCAACCCTCGAACCCGGTGGTGGACACCGGCAGTGAGGGATGCTGTCAGGCTGAAGAAGGAGTCCTATTGGGCCTTTTTGGCTTGTGGGACCCCGGAAGCAGCTGATAGGTACCGGCAGTCCAAGCGGCATGCGGCTCGGGTGGTTGCTGAGGCAAAAACTCGGGCGTGGGAGGAGTTCGGAGAGGCCATGGAGAATGACTTCCGTACGGCTTCGAGGCGATTCTGGTCCACCATCCGGCGTCTCAGGGGGGGAAAGAGGTACGAGACCAACACCATTTATGGTGGAGGTGGCGTGCTGCTGACCTCAACTCGGGATGTTGTGAGTCGGTGGGCGGAATACTTCGAAGACCTCCTCAATCCTACTGGCACGTCTTCCACTGAGGAAGCAGAGCCTGGGGACTTTGGGTCGGGTTCTCCGATCTCTGGTGCTGAGGTCGCCGAGGTGGTTAAAAAGCTCCGCGGTGGCAAGGCTCCGGGGGTGGATGAGATTCGCCCGGAGTTCCTTAGGGCTCTGGATGTTGTAGGGTTGTGTTGGCTTACGCGACTCTGCAATATCGCGTGGACATCGGGGGCAGTTCCCTTGGATTGGCAGACTGGGGTGGTGGTTCCCCTATTTAAAAAGGGGGACCGTAGGGTGTGTTCCAACTATAGGGGGATCACACTCTTAAGCCTCCCTGGTAAGGTCTATTCAGGGGTTCTGGAGAGGAGGGTCCGTCGGATAGTCGAACCTCGGATTCAGGAGGAGCAGTGTGGTTTTCGTCCTGGTCGTGGAACACTGGACCAGCTCTACACCCTCAGCAGGGTCCTGGAGGGTGCGTGGGAGTTTGCCCAACCAGTTTACATGTGTTTTGTGGACTTGGAGAAGGCATTCGACCGCGTCCCTCGGGGGGTTCTGTGGGGGGTACTCCGGGAGTATGGGGTACCAGGCCCTTTGATAAGGGCTGTTAGGTCCCTGTACGACCGGTGTCAGAGCTTGGTCCGCATTGCCGGCAGTAAGTCAGGCTCGTTTCCAGTGAGAGTTGGACTCCGCCAAGGTTGCCCTTTGTCACCGATTCTGTTCATAACTTTTATGGACAGAATTTCTAGGCGCAGCCAAGGTGTTGAGAGGATCCGTTTTGGTGACCTTAGAATCGCTTCTCTGTTTTTTGCAGATGATGTGGTCCTACTGGCTTCATCAGTTCGTGATCTACAACTTTCACTGGAGCGGTTTGCAGCCGAGTGTGATGCGGCCGGGATGAGGATCAGTTCCTCCAAATCCGAGGCCATGGTCTTGAGCCGGAAAAGGGTAGCATGCCCTCTCCGGGTCGGGGAGGAGGTCCTGCCCCAAGTGGAGGAGTTTAAGTATCTCGGGATCTTGTTCACGAATGAGGGAAAACTGGAGCGTGAGATCGATAGGCGGATAGGTGCAGCGTCCGCAGTGAAGCGGGCGCTGTACCGGTCTGTCGTGGTGAAGAGAGAGCTGAGTCAAAAGGCAAAGCTCTCAATTTACCGATCGATCTACGTTCCCACCCTCATCTATGGTCATGAGCTTTGGGTTATGACCGAAAGAACAAGATCTCGGATACAAGCGGCTGAAATGAGTTTTCTCCGCAGGGTGGCTGGACTCTCCCTTAGAGATAGGGTGAGAAGCTCAGTCATCCGGGAGGGACTCGGAGTAGAGCCGCTGCTTCTCCACATCGAGAGGAGCCAGTTGAGGTGGCTCGGGCATCTGGTTAGGATGCCTCCTGGACGCCTCCCTGGTGAGGTGTTCCGGGCACGTCCCACCGGGAGGAGACCCAGAGGAAGACCCAGGACGCGCTGGAGGGACTATGTTTCTCGGCTGGCCTGGGAACGCCTTGGGATTCCCCCGGAGGAACTGCTCCAAGTGGCTGGGGAGAGGGAAGTCTGGGCCTCCCTACTTAGGCTGCTACCCCCGCGACCCGACCCCGGATAAGCGGAAGAAGATGGATGGATGGATGGATGGATATACTCTTGTCTCACGTCTTTTACCCCCCGTTGAGTGAACCCAGCGATGATGCAATTGCGTGTGTGTCACCGACCGCATTGAGTGTTTATACTTGGCAAGATGTGGGGGATAAATTATAATAAGTCCCTCCCTCTTCCCTCCCACTGCATACCTCGGCGAGTTCCTCTCCTTGGGGGGTCTAGCCAGGATTTCATGAGGGGTGGTTTGTTTAAAAAAAAATTGGACCTCAAAAGACAGATGTGCCTCAGTGGTCCCGCGGGGAAAGTGTCTGCCTTTCACTCAAAAGACTCGGGTTCAATTCCCACCTGGTTCAACTTTTTTTTTTTTTATTGAATTTATTCATTTCAAATTGTAAAAACACAAGAAAATTATTTACAAAACCACATTATAAAACAAAACAATACATGAAATGAAAGGAGGCAGAAGAAGAAAAAAATCTCATTATTTCTGCCCCTTCTTCAAACAAAATTAACAATCAATTCAAATAGCAATCAAATTTATAAAAAAATATAAGATATTAAATGATTTCTCACACAAAACCATAAATTCTGAGCTTTGAACAATAATAAAAGAATATTATAGTCAACCAAATCATTTTAAAAAAACTTTAGCAATTTCAATTTTTAAAACAAAACATTTGATGGATGGCAGTAATGTTTTCTTGTAATAATTCTTATGGCTCTCTTCTGTAAAATAAAAATAGGCTTTAGTTACAGTTTTGCACGCTGTACCCTACAGTAAATTAAGTGCGGGAGTATAACCGTATTATATAACAAAAAAAGAGTCAACCAAGTGAGATTCAAACTCACGTCTTTGGAGTGGCAGCGCAACGCATTACCACTAGACACAGCGGAGTTTGCTTTATTTTAAAGGCTGCATGCAGGCACGCGCATGCTTTTGTGTGCGCACGCGTTTGCGTAAATATATATATATATATGTATTGGTGTGTGTGTGTGTGTCTGTGTGTGTGTGTTGGGTGCAATGCGCAAAGTGCTGAGACGCACGGTTTGCGTGCGCGCGCGCACACATACAAGTTTCTCTTCAAAACTATCCATGTCTGTCAAAGCAAAAACAAAATACGCCCACAAACTTTGAACCAATCACACGCTGCGAGCCGCATCGTCGGCGTCTTGCAGTTCTGCTTGGGGGCTACGTCAAGACGGGCTGTCACCGGGGGATCGCAATGGGAGTGCGGCCAAAAGTTTTGCAATGTTTGCTCACTCAACGGGGGGTAAAAGACGTAAGACAGGGCGTCTTGCGGAGTATAACCCAGCCTTAAGGGTCATCCAGGTTGTTAAGTACTTAAGATATGCTTATAATCTAAGTAACTGAATGGATTACTGTAGTTGGGGTTCATGGACAAACATAATTGTGTATCAGCAAAGCAATAAAAATGTATCCCATGCTGTTTAATAACTTTGCCTAGTGGAAACATAGTGGAAGCATATAAAGTAAAGAGTACTGGTCCTAGCATTGAACCATGAGGAACTCCATGACTAACTTTGGTGTAAGAAGAAGATTTATTTGTAACATTTATAAACTGGAATCTATCAGACAAATATGATTTAAACCATTTTAGAGCCATTCCTGTAATCCCAATATCATATTTAATCCTTTTGTAGTAAAAGATTGTGATCAATTGTATCACATGCACTAAAAGGTCTAACAGGACCAATGTAGACACAAGTCCATTGTCAAGGGGCATGAGAATATCATTAGTAACTTTCATCTGTGCCGTTTCTGTGAGCTATAAATCCTGACTGATCATCAAATAGGTTATTTCTTTGCAGATGTTCATGTAACTGACCTGCAACTATTTTTTTCTAGAAATTTTTAGATTAATGTTAGATTAGATATAGGTCTATAATTGGCAAGAATTCCTGAATCAAGATTATGTGTCAGTTCCCTTATCAGTCAATTCACTGCGGCGCAACAACAGGACTATGGGGATTGTGCCGCCGTGCGGTTCACCTGAAGTAATATAATCAAGCCTTTTAAGGCAAGTGGGCGTCAGCGTCACCAGGGGCCCGCCCCCCTGGTATAAGAGACAGTGACTGCCTACGTCCATCCTCTTTTGCCCTTCACCTTGCTTCACACCTAAACTTCGCAGGAATCCGTGTGACCGGATCGTTCGACTGGAGGTGAGCTCGCTCCCTGCCCAGAGTGTCAAGGACTTCCCTGCGAGCACTTTGTTTAGCGGGATACTATCCTAGTGCCGTTGACGTAGTTTTTGACTTTTTCTTTGAACATTTTTCCTACTGTTTGTCACCCAGTTTAGCGGATGCTATCTGCGCCACACGCTACCTGCTAAGCTAACAGAGCTAGCGGGTTAGCCACCACAAGCAGCGCATCGAGAATTCAACGTTTCTGGCTGTTTTGTCGTCCAGTTTAGCGAGAAGCTATCTGCGCAACACACTACCTGCTAAGCTAATGGAGCTAGCTGGTTAGCCACCATGAACGGTTAAGCGAGAGGGTTCAACTTTTTTCTGCTGTTTTCATCACGCAGTTTAGCGAAATGCTATCTGCGCCATACACTACCTGCTAAGCTAACGGACCTAACAGGCTAGCCACCTCGAACAACGCAACAGACGGACTTCTTCACACCAAGTTTAGCTATGTCTAACTGGTAAAAACGCAACACTTCTTCTCGACACTGGCTCCGGAGAAGAACAAGAGGAAATCGAAGAACTCCAACAAGACGAGCAGGCCAGCGAGCCCCAGCTCCCGACCCTGCCCCAACAAATGTGGCTATTTCATATCGGCGGCGGACACCCACGAGGTCTGTCCGTTCTGCCTGGGTATGGGCCACGCAAAGACTGCTTTGGTCTCCCCCGAATCTTGCACTCACTGCAACTAGCTGCGTGAGGCGACGACGTGTGGACTTCGTGGTCAAGGCCATGGACAGTTCCACCGCGATGCGAGAACCGCTCCTCACAGAGACCCTCACTCTCACAGCGGAGTTGGAGGCAGATGAATTGGAGGACAGCGGCGCTGGAACCTGGGGTGAGACAGTGGACGTAGTTGCCCCCATGGGGGACTCGACAGCAGAGTTCGACATGAGGGACCTGAAGCGAGCTGACAAGCTTTCACTGACAGCCTCGGGCGAGATTACCGATGACGAGGCGGACAACGAGGAGGACGGAGAGGACGAGGACTTTTCCCAGTCCACAATGGCAGGTCAACCAGAGACAGACGTGTCCACCCCCACTTTGTTCGAGCTGTGCAACCCAGAAGGGTAACTTGGCAAGAATCCCCACCTCGACAACAAGTAACGAGGCTGGCAGGGAACCTTTTTTTTGCCAAGCAACAGTCGGCAACGAGGCACAGGATGCCCATCTTTCCCGACTTCCAGACAGAGCTGACTCACACCTGGGCTGAACCTAGGGCCCCCCTGACATTGCCTCTCTCCCAGTTCCTGGACGTGGACATATGGAGGTGACTAGTATGGCCCACATTCCTCGAATGGAGGAGACTTTGGCGGCTCATCTGGCCACCAGGACGTCAAGCTCAAAGCCCACCCTGCCAAGCAAAGCCTGCTGTGTGTCAAGCTTACAACTTGAGAAGAGCTACCGAGCACAGGGCCTTGTTGTACGCGTAATGATCGCCTCTGCAATGATGCAGGCCTACCTGGCCGAAAAACTCTGGGAGCTCCAGCAGACCTCCAACAAGAGAAAAATGTCCAAGGTTCTGGACGAGGTCCGAAAGGTGACAGACTTTGTCCTCCGTCTCATGGGAACTGCAGCCATCACTCAGGGAAAAGCCATGGCCGAGACGGTGATCTCTCAGCGTCATATGTGCTTGACCCTGACAGACCTTCCAGAGGGCCCGCATGCCCTGTTCCTCCACCATTCCATCCAACCCACAGGCCTGTTCGGCAGGGTGTTGGAGTTTATCCAGAGCAGACTGGATCAGCGGAGGAAACTAGAAGAAGCCCCACATGAGGGGATGCCCAGAAAACAGTTTGTGCAACCCAGCGAATCAAGCGGACACAGGGGCCAACAGCAGCGACACCATTCAGCCACACATCGACCAGCTCGCAAAAGGCCAAACCTCGAAAGGGAGCAGCAGCCTAAACCTGCCTCAGAGCCTCCACAAGCTGGCCAGGTCTGGTCGAAAAAGTGGTTCGTGCCACGCTAGGTAGGACCTCCAATGTCTTCTTCAATGAGCCATGACAGAAAGCAGAAGTCAGCCTGAGACAGGACTGCTTCACCAACATTTAGGCGTTTCCACCCAAGCGGAAAAGAGGAAAGTCGAACTTTTAAAAATACCAGTTGTTGTGCTAAAGAAGACACGATTAACTGGTGTAGATCATGTAAAACCACAAAATCACTCAAATGTTTGTGTAACAAATACATATTGTTGTTTGAGCACAAAAATAAAGTATCAGAAAACACAAAATGTTTTGTGTCTCATCTTAGCTGCGGGGGGAAAACACAACACCTTTTCATGCAAAATGTGTCAATAAGAAGTCAATGGGACCGGTTCACACACACCTGGCTTCCCACCCTTTGATAAGACACAGTCTCCCAAGAGACAATAGCCCCTTTCATAAGTCAAATCCGCGCAATTGCCGCCCAGACCAGTCTGGCTTTAAACCTCCCCGGGTCATTCATGAGACCACAGTTGAAGGCGGGTAGGTCCCGCTCACATAAATATGTTCATAAATGAACCTGCAGCGCGGAAAAGAGGCATGGAGCAGAACTCAGCTGAGCTGAACTGGACAATAAATCTACAGCTGCACTGTCTCCCTCCAGCGTGTGCACACACAGCTCCTCCACTGCTCAGAGAGAGAGAGAGAGAGGGGGGAGAGCGAAACTAACTTTTACAAGTTGCTATTTCGTGTCATTTTAAATATTTCCTCAGTAATAAATCTACAGCTGCACTGTCTCCCTCCAACGCGCGCACACACATAGCTCCTCCGTTGCTCAGAGAGAGAGAGAGAGAGAGGGGGGGGGGGAAGAGCGAAACTAACTTTTACAAGTTGCTGTTTCGTGTCATTTTTAATATTCCCTTGTTAATAAATCTGCTTGTTGATTAATCCTGCGGTCGCTCACTGATTTCATCATCATATTCTGAGCGCGGATCCGTAGGTTGCATTCACAAGTGATTCTGCCTGGTTCGGGTCCGGATCTGAAACTACCTCTGCTCACGGATCAGGGGCGCATCAGAGACAAGTAAAATTTACTCGCCTATCCGCCTTTGGGTTTTTTCTGAATGCTCGTTGGAGGACTGAACACGTATCAGGCACGGACTGCGCCGTCTTATGAAAGGGGCTAATATGAGCCCCTGCAGGGGATCAGAGAACTGTCTGCCAAGGCAGACCGACTCTCTGACCCCAGCAGTTGTCATGGTCTGTCTGTTTATGTTTAATCCAGTCCTGTGTCTCCTAGTTGTCTGGTTTCTGTGTTCTGTCTGTTTGTGCTTAATTCAGTTTTCTGTTTTGTTCAGTCTTTTGTGTTTAATATAGTCTTCATGTTTGTTTAATTCAGCTTATTGTGTTCTGTCTGCTTGTGTTTAGTTCAGCTCTGTGTTTCTGCCCATCTCACGTGTCTAGTTGTAATCATCACAGGTGGATGTCATGTGTAATCAGTGTGTCTGTGTATAAATTCAGCTCCTCTCAGTCTTGTCATTGTCTCGGGTTTGTCCTCCCAAGGTGTTATGTTCTGCTCCCCCTCCGTGTGTCCCTGAGTGTTTAGTAAGTACCTCTTCAGTTTAGTTCAGTTTAGTTTAATCCAGTTTAGTTTAATAGTTTTTGCTGCCTTGCCAGCCTTTGTTTTGTTTTAATTTTGTTGTAAATAAACACTTTAAAATTTCCCCTGAGTGTTCATCCATCCTTCTCCTGCATTTGGGTTCTACACTTCCTTCGTGCCAGCAGAACCTAACAGAAACCCGAGACCATCTACTGAACCCAGCAGGAGAATGGCTGGACCTCAAACCAGACCCAAGGGTGAGATGATTACCCTGTTTGAGTTTCTTGCCCGTGAGGCTGACAAGACTGCCCTGCGAGAGAAGGAGAGACGAGAGCGAGTGGAAGTGAAGCCTGTCATCCGGTGTGGGGGGTTCCGGACCGAACCCGTCCAGAGACGAGGTGGCCGTAGACCGGAGGTAGAAGTCCTGTCATCTCCTCTTCTGGTCGAGGAGGAGGAACAAAGGTTTCAGCTCCGGGGGAGCCGCCTGGCTATTAAGCCAGCTTCTTCTTCCACCCCACCGACTTATTGCTTGCCACACCTGCAGTGGTCTGAAGATGACGTTGAGCTGGAGGACGATCTCTGGTGTGCTCCTGTCCTCAGCTCACGCCGCCGACGCAGCAGGAAAAAGCGGCAAAGTAAGGTCGGAACCACAGACTACCAGCACCATCCATCTCCACCTCTTCTCGCCACTGCACCACGTTGCCCATCCCCACTTCACTCTTCGCCTGACTGCCCTCGCTTACCGGAGGTCCGGTACAGCACTCGCTCAGTGGAGGAGATGGAAAGTTGGAAGGCAGCCATTGTGGTACAGTACCTGCCTTCATCCTCGGATCCTGGTCCCCAAGCAGCTATAGTCTCAGCTCCTTGTTCTTCGGCTCCTGGTTCTACCGCCGAAGATACCGCCCCTACATCCCCAGAGGGTCCTAGCACCGTCGACACCTCTACATCAACGGAGGGTCCCAGTGCCACCGACACCTCTACGTCTCCTGAGGGTCCCAGCGCCACCGATGCCTCTACGTCTCCTGAGGGTCCCAGTGCCGCCGATGCCTCTACGTCTCCTGAGGGTCCCAGCGCCGCCGATGCCTCTACATCTCCTGAGGGTCCCAGTGCTGCCGACGCCTCTACTTCGACAGAGGGTCCCGGTGCTGCCAACGCTTCTACTTCGACGGAGGTTCCCGGCGCTACCGATGCCTCTGCATCGACTCAGGGTCCCGGCGTTGCTGACGCTTCTACATCGATGGAGGGTCCTGGCACCGCCGACGTCTCTACTTCGCCGAAGGGTCCCGATGCCATCGACGCCTCAACTTCGCCGGATGACTCGTCGCCTGATAACTCGTCGCCTGATGACTCGTCGCCTGACGACTCCTCGCCTGACGACTCCTCGCCTGACGATTGCTCGCCTGACGACTCCTCGACGCACGACTCCTCGACGCACGACTCCTCAACGTACAACTCCTCGACGCACGACTCCTCGCCTGACGACTCCTCGCCTGACGACTCCTCGACGCACGACTCCTCGACGCACGACTCCTCGCCTGACTACTCCTCGACGTACGACTCCTCGTCTGACGACTCCTCGACGCATGACTCTTCGTCTGACGACTCCTCGACGCACGACTCCTCGTCTGACGACTCCTTAGCGCCCGACTCGCCTGCGGCAGTGACGACTCCTCGACGCCTGCGGCAGTGACCGACTCCTCGACGCCTGCGGCAGTGACCGACTCCTCGACGCCTGCGGCAGTGACCGACTCCTCGACGCCTGCGGCAGTGACCGACTCCTCGACGCCTGCGGCAGTGACCGACTCCTCGACGCCTGCGGCAGTGACCGACTCCTCGACGCCTGCGGCAGTGACCGACTCCTCGACGCCTGCGGCAGTGACCGACTCCTCGACGCCTGCGGCAGTGACCGACTCCTCGACGCCTGCGGCAGTGACCGACTCCTCGACGCCTGCGGCAGTGACCGACTCCTCTGCTCCTGCGGCCGACTCCTTGCTCCTGCGACCGACTCCTCTGCTCCTGCGACCGACTCCTCTGCTCCTGCGGCCGACTCCTCTGCTCCTGCGGCCGACTCCTCTGCTCCTGCGGCCGACTCCTCTGCTCCTGCGGCCGACTCCTCTGCTTCTGCGGCCGACTCCTCTGCTCCTGCGGCAGACTCCTCTGCTCCTGCGGCAGACTCCTCTGCTCCTGCGGCCAACTCCTCTGCTCCTACGGCAGACTCCTCTGCTCCTGCGGCAGACTCCTCTGCTCTTGCGGCAGACTCCTCTGCTCCTGCGGCAGACTCCTCTGCTCCTGCGACAGACTCCTCTGCTCTTGCGGCAGACTCCTCTGCTCTTGCGGCTGACTCCTCTGCTCCTGTGGCCGACTCCTCTGCTCCTGTGGTCTCTTACGACGAAGACTCTTTGTCATCTGCAGCCCCCGAGGTCTCATCTTCAACGTCTGCCTCGGTGTCACCGTCTGCAGCCCCTATGTCACCTTGGTGCCGGCCGCAGCTCCTCGGGTCCCCGTGTTGCCTCTTTTGGTTCCTGGTGATGGACGGCCTCCCGGTCGTCCGCCTGACCTGAATCCTGGTGATGGTCGGCCTCCTGGCCATCCGCCTGACCTGGCTCCTGGTGATGGTCGGCCTCCTGGCCGTCCGCCTGACCATCCGCCTGACCTGGCTCCTGGTGATGGTCGGCCTTCTGGCCGTCCCTTGACCTTCTGATGTGTTTTTTTTGTGTGTTTGGTCTTCGTGTTTAGTTCCCAGGTCTAGTCCTGTCGGTTTTTTGTTTAGATTATTCTTGTCCTCAGTCCTTGTGTTTTCCCCTGTTCTCCCACCCCGTTCTGTGTTTCTTGTGTGTTTTGGGGTCATAGGGGACGTCGGGTGCCGTCCCTTGAGGGGGAGGTTATGTCATGGTCTGTCTGTTTATGTTTAATCCAGCCCTGTGTCTCCTAGTTGTCTGGTTTCTGTGTTCTGTCTGTTTGTGCTTAATTCAGTTTTCTGTTTTGTTCAGTCTTTTGTGTTTAATATAGTCTTCATGTTTGTTTAATTCAGCTTAGTGTGTTCTGTCTGCTTGTGTTTAGTTCAGCTCTGTGTTTCTGCCCCTGTCTCACTTGTGTCTAGTTGTAATCATCACAGGTGGATGTCATGTGTAATCAGTGTATCTGTGTATAAATTCAGTTAATCTCAGTCTTGTCATTATCTCGGGTTTGTCCTCCCAAGGTGTTGTGTTCTGCTCTCCCTCCATGTGTCCTTGAGTGTTTAGTAAGTACCTCTTCAGTTTAGTTCAGTTTAGTTTAATCCAGTTTAGTTTAGTTTAGTTTAATAGTTTTTGCTGCCTTGCCAGCCTTTGTTTTGTTTTAATTTTGTTGTAAATAAACACTTTAAAATTTCCCCTGAGTGTTCATCCATCCTTCTCCTGCATTTGGGTTCTACACTTCCTTCGTGCCATCAGAACCTAACAGCAGTGGGACAGCCAGACCTGCTGAGATGCAGGTGGGGGGAGGCCGCTCACAGGCCGTCCTCTCCCATCACACACAAGGTCAACATGCCCTACAGGCTGACAGCATGGGCTGTAGCGTGGGAGGCATGCAGGCCAAATCCTTGGGTCATGTCAATCATAACTCATGGATACAAATTGCAAATTTTCAAAAAACCACAACCCTTCCTAAGAGTGGTGAAGTCACCCATAACCCCATCTTGCGCTCATGTTCTGAAGGAGGAAATTTGCTCCATGATGCAGAAAAATGCAATCAGGACAATTTCTGCTCACGATGTAAACAGAAGGTACTTCAGCAAGTACTTCGTCATTCCAAAGAGAGGGGGTAGTCTCCGGCTGATTTTGGATCTCAGAGGTCTGAACAAAAGGATACAAGCATTCAAGTTCACCATGTTGACCTTAAAACAGGTACTCTACTCGGTACGCCTGAGGGACTACTTTTGCAATGTGGACTTAAAGGATGCCTTTCTCCAAATCAGCATCCGGAGTACACACAGGAATTTCCTGCGTTTTGCCTTTGAGAACAACTCATACGAGTTCCTGGCCATGCCTTTTGGCCTAAAAACTGTCCCCCGGACATTCACGAAATGCCTGGAGGCAGCCCTGGCACCCATGAGATGCCAGGGCATCAGAGTTTTGAATTATCTCAATGACCTGTTGGTTCTTGGAAACAGCATGGTCCAGGCAAAAGCATACACAGACATGGTGATGTATCACCTGAAATCACTGGGTTTTGCCATAAACCTGGAGAAGAGCAGTTTGGCTCCATCTCAGATTTCTGTTTTTCTGGAAGAAGAATTGAACTCCTTTCTGTACAGGGCATGGCTCTCAGAGGTACGGGTGGCAACCCATCGGCTTTGCCTAGCGTGTTACCAGCTGGGCGAGACGGTGTCTCTCAAACTGTGCCAACGTCTGTTGGGCCTGCTGGCTGCAGGAATTGTGGGTGTTCCTCTGGCCTTATTACACATGCGGCCTGTGCAGGTCTGGGTCAACAAACAGCTGGACCTCCCCCCCATCATCAGACGAGGGGGATAAAAGTTAGCTCGGAATGTGTGAAGGCCCTGGAGCCATGGAACAACCCCACATTGTTCAGCAAAGGAGTCACACTGGGTCGGGTATTGTCCCGAGTCCTGGTGACAACAGATGTGTCAAAAACAGGGTGGGGGGGCTCTGTAGGGACCAGTATGCCCATGGGATCTGGACCTAACAGGAGGCCTAGTTACACATAAATTTCCTGGAACTGCTAGCAGTGTTTTTGTCACTGAGACATTTTTACAGGAAAGGCCTGGTCAATCACCGGCACGTCCTAATAAAATCGGACAACAGGTGCACTGTTGCCTACATCAACAGGGAGGGAGGAACACGGTCCCAACCCCTCCTGATGCTGACATAGAAGATGCTCACATGGTGCAGCTCCAGGATCCTGTCACTGAGGGCAACTCATGTGCCAGGGGAGCTAAACCACGGGGCAGATGCCCTATCAAGAGGGGCCCCCCTCCCCTCAGAATGGCACCTGAACCTACGCATCGTGGACTAGATCTGGACATGATATGGGAAAGCAGACGCAGATCTGTTCGCCTGCAGCAACAGCACGCACTGCGCTCTGTACCACTCCATATGGGACGTGAACCCACCATTGGGGATGGATGCACTGGCCTACCACTGGCCAGCAGGGAGGTGGTATTACGCGTTTCCCCCCATCGCTGGAGCATGAACGCAAGGTAGCTCTCTCTCTAATATTGATAGCTCCCAAGTGGCCAATGAAAGCATGGTTTGCAGAAGTGATCCCACTCCTGGCAGGAACACCTTGGCAGCTGCCCCCACACAGGGACCTGCTGACCCAGGCTCATGGGGAGATGCTGCATCCACACCCAGAACTGTGGCAGCTCTGGGTCTGGCCGCTTAAAGGGACCGGTTAATAGATTCCGGACTACCCAGTAATGTGGTAAACACAATACAGGGAGCGAGAGCACAGTCCACACAGACGCTCTATGCACATAAGTGGCATGTTTTTGAGAGCTGGTGTCTGGAGAGAAATATTGCTCCATATTCCTGTGACTTAGTGCAGCTCCTCACCTTTCTGCAAGACCTGCCGGAGAAAGAACACTCCTTTTCAACCATAAAGGTCTTCTTGTCAGCCATCTCGGCATGCCATGAAGGCTGGAGAGGTAAATCACCTGGTTCCGCCCACCCTCTAATGATGCGATTCATGAGGGGCATACTGAAAAAGAGGTCTCCAAGCAGGACTTTGGCCCCTGAATGGGACCTGCATTTAGTCCTCGACGCCTTGTGCAAGCCTCCATTCGAGCCTCTTAGCAGCATTAAGATAGACTTGTTATCTTATAAGACTGTATTGCTCTTAGCTCTGTGCTCAGCAAAATGCGTGTGTGACCTCCACGCATTATCTGTGCATCCAATGTGCACCAGATTTGCCCCAGACATGTTAAAGGTCACCCTGCGGCCAAACCCCATGCATGTGCCAAAATTTCCGTCTCTAAACCCCAGAAGCCTGGACTTCGAACTGTCAACTTTTCCTCCTCCCCTTGTTCTAACTGTAGAACAGAGGCGTCTGAACGCGCTCTGCCCTGTTAGGGCCCTGGCGTCTACATGGAGAGAACTGTCAGTTGGTGCAAAACAAACCAATTGTTCATATGCTTTGCTAATCCTGCCGTAGGCAGGGCCCTGTCCAAGCAGCGCCTCTCACATTGGGTGACTGAGGCCATAAAGAAGGCATACAGCAGTAAAGGTCAGCAGGTGCCCAGTGGGGTACATGCTCACTCAACCAGAGGCCTAGCCACTTCCTGGGCCTTATTCAGAGGTGTTCCAGTAGCAGATATCTGTGCAGCTGCTAACTGGTCATCATCTAACACGTTTGTGAAACATTACAGCCTAGATGTCACAGCACGTGACGTAACTCAAGCTGTTCTCTCTACCACAAAGAAATAAACGGTTAGCGCCTGTACTCTAAGGCAAAAAGTTCTCATAAGCATGCATTTCCAGAGCATTTCCAGGGCGTGATTGGATTATGTCATAGTCATGTTGTTGCACTGCAGTGAACTGACTAATAAGGGAACTGAAAATTATGCACCATAACTCATGTTCCCTGAAGGAAGGGAACAAGGTGCAACACTTGTTTGCCCTTTTAATGCCCAAGCTCGGTGAAGTGCGTATAGAGGACGGACGTAGGCAGTCAGCGTCTCTTATACCAGGGGGTCGGGCCCCTTGTGACGCTGACGCCCACTTGCCTTAAAAGACGTGATTGTATTACTTCAGGTGTACCGCGCGGCGGCGCAATTCCCATAGTCATGTTGTTGCACCTTGTTCCCTTCCTTCAGGGAACATGAGTTATGGTGCATAACTTTCAGGTTTCTGCCCCTCCTGCCACATTTTCTGTCTTCATGTTTTGGTTTCCCTGCTCACGTCAAGTTTCAGTTTGCTCCTGTCTACCTTCACCATGCCCACTCTGCACTTTCACCACAATCAGTAATCATCTCATCATGTCATGAACCTGTTTTCTGCCCTTCTTAAGCTCCATGTTCACTCTCAGACTCTGCCAGATTATCAAACTCTCTCAGATACTAAATTTTCAATGACCACGTCACAGCCTTGTTTACCTGCCTTGTTTTGACCTCACACCTGCCTCTCAGATTTCTCACCTTGCCTGTTTCCTGCCTGTTTTGGATTTACCTCTCTAACCACGATACCAACTATGCTTTCTACTATCTTGACTACATCTCACAAATTTCCTATTGGCTTTGGATCTCTGACCTACTGTGCCTGACCCCTGTTTGTTCTACTGGACCTTGTTTCTGGACACCCCCTCTAACCAAGTTCTGTACAATCCTGCTTCTCTGTTGATGTTCAATCACTGTGAGTGCCAGTACCAGCCTGATCAAGAAAGCACATCAGAGACTCCACTTCCTCAGGCGGTTGAGACGAGCTGGTCTGGGAAGCTCAGTCCTCATCTCCTGAGGTGTGCAGTGGAGAGTATCCTGTGCTCCAGCATCAATGTGTGGCATGGAGGCTGCACAGCTGCAGAAAGAAAAGCTCTGCAGAGAGTGGTGAAGGCTGCACAGAAGATGTTGGAGTCAGTCTCCCCACTATCACAGACATTTACACCTCCAGATGCAGGAAGAGAGCCACCGGCATCATGAAGGACCCCACTCACCCAGCACACACACTTTTTACCCCACTACCCTCAGGAAGGAGGTTAAGGAGCATTAAGTGTAGAACCACTAGACTGAGGAACAGCTCATGAATATCTAACCAGGAAAATCACTGTGGAAAAATCACATCATGTTGCTGCTGATCTGTTTCATGTTGCTGTGTTCATGCGTGCTCATCTGCTCACACAGACTCATGCTAGTGCTGCTGTTCGGCGTATTGTTTTTATGTGTTTATTGCTTAGTGTGTTTTTAATTAATGTTTTTCTTAGTTCATATCTTAGATCTTATCACTGTTTGTCTTTTACATTTTAATACTTTTGTTGGATGTAACTGGGACCCTGTGTACACAATTTTGTTCCACCACATGCACCACATGTGGTGTGTATGACAAACAAAGAACCTTGAATCCTTGAATTCTTGAAACATAAAAAATAATCATCTTGTCATTATAGGGTGATGTGAGAATAATTTACAGAATAAAATTAATTGGTTCAATTTTGGAATAAAGCAGTAATAAAACAAAATGTGGAAACAGAGAAGCACTGTGAATACTTTCTGGATGCACTGTAGATCTCTATTTGTCCACACGACTTTCAGCAGGCCAGCTGTAAACATGTGACACACCCTGCTCACTTGTTTAGATAGCCAATTATTTTTGATGAAAACTTTTTCTCTCTCTTTCTTTCTCTCTCTGACTGCCAGTAACTGTGCGGCTAATGGTTGTGGTAAAAAGAAACAAAAACAGCTGTAATTGAAAATGAGAGTCAGACTCAACATGTGGAGATCTCAGATGAGCATCTTTCTCCATCTGAGGCGTCTCAGACAGGCAGTTTTGGCAAAGCAGGACTGTGATTGACCAGAGAGGCATTGTGATCTTCTGAGCTTTGCAGGGCTTTATTATTTCTTATTACCCAAAAAGATGTCATGGTTTTGAAAACTAATCCTTGACGTACCATTCTAATTTCCTCATACCATAATGTGCAACAAGGCCATGATTTTTGGAGTCAAGACATTACATCACACTGAGAAACAATCCAATATAAACATGTTTCCTGTTGGACTTTAGAATTAAATAGTTTGTGGTCTCTACTAAGGACAGTCAACATGTATGGTGAGGGGAAGTGGGAATTCTTTCAGGAAAATGTATTCTTATCGCCTGTTGACAAGAAAATAGGGTGACTGTGTAATCGGTAGGGGTGCAGGAAAAAATAGATTTTTTTAAAGAATCGAGATTCTTAGTCCTGGCGATTCAGAATCGATTCTAAAAGCCCCAAAATCGATTTTTTTTTTTTACATTAAAACCCAAAAGATAAAGAAAATAAAACCACATCTCATAGTATATGAAATAATACATAAAATGAAAGGTGGCAGAAAGAAGAAGAAATCTGACCCGAACCAATGACCTCCAGGACCCGATAAGGATAAAGCGGGTAAAGATGATGGATAGATGGCTGTTGTTGAAAAGATTTACCAAACAAATCTTTTAAACAAAATCCATCCATACACATTTGAAACATGGATGAATGCAATATGATTTTGAAGTCTATTTTATTTTGAGTTAAATGTTTATGCAATACAGTAGGCTGAAATCTTTGTTTACGTTTGTATTTTGAATTATTTGTGATGGACTGGAGACATGTCCAGGGTGTCCCCTGCCTCTCGCACAGTGACTGCTGGATATAGGCACCAGTGACCTCCGGGACCCGATTAAAGCTGCTGCATTCTATTCATATACCCATCTGCTCACAATTCAGGCTGCTGTATTTATACTGTATTATTTGACATTATTAATGTTTGCTACAAGCATACATTATTGTTTTAAATAAATGTTTTATTTGTTTACATTATTGTTTAATCTTTTCATGATTTCAATCGAAAATCGATTCTGAATCGAAAATCGATCATGGAATGAAAATCGTTTTAGAATCGAAAATCGATTTTTAATCGAATCGGTGCACCAAAAATCGGAATCGAATCCATTCTCCAGACAGTGAGAAATTTTCACCCCTAGTAATCGGTTCTGTGTGCACACATGAGTCTGGTTGTTTGTTAGCAAAATAGCTCATAAGACATTGAACAGACTTTACCAAAACTGTCAGAGGGTCATATCTACCACCATTGGTGGTAGATATGCAATTGTTTCATGTTTGAAGTCTACCCAATTTAATATGGCCTCTATAGCCTCTAAAACCACACATGCACAAAGTGAACATGCAGACTCCACTCAGCAAGGTCCTCGGCTGGGATTTGAACTGGCAACCTTCTTGCTGTGAGCCAAAACCTCTACCACCTGCACCACCCTGATTGTTTATTCCCCTTTCATTCTTGGGTATTGCATATTGGAGTCTTGCTAACCATCTTTGTATGTTGAATAGCAAGATATCACTTGAAACACTCATCAGACTATAATGAAAGTGAGTAAT
Source organism: Garcialebias charrua (assembly GCA_038048925.1). Classification (NCBI taxonomy): domain Eukaryota; kingdom Metazoa; phylum Chordata; class Actinopteri; order Cyprinodontiformes; family Rivulidae; genus Garcialebias; species Garcialebias charrua. The sequence continues at coordinate 34,156 of JBBPBX010017496.1, forward strand.
AGGTTGCATGGGATCTTTGTTTAAAACTTTTTTAGGCAGGGTGATTTGATGATTTGACGACTTGATGATTTGATGATTTGGTGATTTAAGGAACACCAGTTTCATTTTCTGTGTATTTGCAGAGGAATCCTCTGTTCCACACCTTTATCAGTACTGGTCTCATTTTAAGCTCAAACATTTATTTAATCAAAGATCACAACAGTTGGGGGAAACTTTCTTTAGATAAATAAAGGGTTTCTGGGTATGCTCGAGGGAGGGAAGAAAGGAAATGTTGGACAAACTGAGAACAGGAGTCGAGAGGGAAGAAAATCCGGCAGAGCCGCAAAATGCAGTTCTTAACAGTTAGCTTGTCATTTTTATTTGCCTCCTCAGATGGTGGCAGCGGTTGTCTTTCAGGCCATGCCAGCTCGGATTGGCTGCTGGCTAGAAGACACAGGCCTGGCCTCGGTTAGCACTCTTATTATCATCCCTGCACACTGCAATTCACATGCCAATCACAGCTCAGAGTGGCGCAGGCCAGAGACAAGAGGGGTTGGTTAGAAAGGGGCCGCCAGCTAGGATGATGATGGGGCGTGGTGGGGACTGTATGCTGAATACTTCCAGCAGGCCCTAATCAGACCTTTCATTCTCCTTGGAATGAGGCCGGACAGGGGTATGATTGACCATACAGGACTGTCCTGAGCTGCAACAGGAATGACCTCTGAGGAGGGTTAAAGTGTCAGATTGTGGTTGGTTATGAGCTAGCTGGAGAAATACAAGATAAACTGAACATTATTTATTCATTCATTCAACCTTTATTTAGTCAGGTAAATCTTTTGAACCTCATGGGCTCATTTACGAAAGCGACCTGCTAAAACTAAAGAACAATGAACAGCAATGGTAGAATTTCCTTAAACAATAAACAAACAAACAAACAATAAACAATAGAAAACAAAAGAGAGGAAAAAAAAAAAAAAATTTTTTTTTTTAACAAAGTATCAAAAAACTAGCAAAACATTATAAGGTAAACGTATAGAATCAAAGACAGGAACAAATCTGCATTGGTTTTTGCCAGGATTCCAACAGATTCTGAAAACCATTTAGAGAAGTCAAGTTTGAGAGCTTCAGATCTTTTTGTAAGATATTCCAGGAAGCTGGAGCGGAATAGGAGAAGGCCCTTTTTCCAAGTTCAGTCCTCACTGACGGAACACTGCAGGTAATCATGTCCTGAGAGCGCACACTGTAGCTGCAATCACGCAAAGACATGTAGGAGGAGATGTATGAGGGCAGCAGACCAAGAAGTGATTTAAAGATGAAAATGTACCAGTGGAAGAGTCTGCGTGAGGTTAATGATGTCCAGTTAACCAGTGAATACAGGGTGCAGTGGTGGGTACGATAATCACAACCAGTTATGAATCTTAGTGCACCATGATAGACAACATCCAACATCCGCAGGGTGCTTGTAGGAGCATTCATGTAGAGAATGTCACCGTAATCAATGGAGGGAAGGAAAGTCACAGATACAAGGCGTTTCCTAACATTCAGTGATAGACATGATCTGTTTCTGAAAAAGAAACCCAGTTTAACTTTCAGTTTCTTCACTAGGTTTTCCACGTGGAGTTTAAAAGAGAGATGTGAATCGATCAGGATACCCAGATATTTATAGGAATCAACAAACTCAATAGGGACACCATTTGAAGATAAAATCAGAGGAAGAACTGCTGGGACCGACTTCCTATTTGAAAAAAACATCCCTTTTGTTTTATCAGCATTTAGGACAAGTTTGAGACGGAACAAATCTGACTGGATGAAGTCAAAAGCGGATTGCAGTAACTGGAAAGCCTTAGCTACTGTTTTAGCTCTGCAATAAACAACTGTATCATCAGCATAGAAATGTAAGGATGCATCAGGGATGCAGTGACCTACATTAGCTATGTAGATTGTAAAGTAGATTTAACCAGGATTGAGGAAATAGTGTTGATCTAACCAGAACCATGTGTTTAAACCAGAAGTCAAAAAGACCCCCAACTTAGTCAACCTCAAGCCCCAGTACATCCCTGCAGTCCATCAGCAGCCATTGACTGCAAGGTGGCATTTCCCAGTGTTTTTACACCATAAGACCTATTCTACTCTGCAGTAAGCTCTGGGACATACAGGTGAATGACTCGATGGTCACCTGGATCAGAAATTACCTCACAGGTCGACCACAGTATGTGATATGATATTAATCAGAGAGTCAGAGAGTCTTTATTGTCATTTGCACCGCATGTGGTACATGGGATGAAACGAGATTATGTACACGGGGTCCCAGTTACATCCAACAACAAATGCAAGAGAAAAACAGTAATGACATCTAGAATTAACTAAGAGAAACATCAACTAGTAATACACTAAGCCCTAATGTAATAGAAAAACATCATTATAAACAGCAGCACGAACATGAGTCTGTATGAGCAGATGGTCACAGATGAACACAGCAACAAGAAAACAGATCAGCATATACAGTATTTTGTGATTCCTTGCATATGACCCTATTACCCTGGCACAACAATTTCTTCCCTGATCAATGAAGTTATTATCTTATTTTGTCTTGTTTCATCAATTTATCTCCTCTTTGTTTTTTCCCTGGCAGCTGTATTTCTAACATTCTTCTACAAATATATCCACTGTCCCTCCTCTGGACATGTCCAAACCATCTCAATCTGTCTTCACTAACTTTATCTCCCAGTTGTTCAACCTGTACCGTACCTCTGATGATCTCATTCTTAATCCTATCCATCCTTGTCACTCCTAAGGAGAACCTCATTTCTGCTGCTTCCATTTCTGTCCCTTTTCTTTTTGTCCATGTCTCTGTCTCCGTGTCTGCTCTGGTTACGCCTTTCTGACCTTGTTACTAACTACCTCTTCTAGCTCAACAACTATGGTTCACAAATTATAATATGGATTTGGACCTGGATCTCTGATTCCCTGTGTATGACCCCTACGTATGCATCTGGACCTTGCTTTTGGATTACCCTTTTGACCACACTCTCAGCTCTGTCCTGCTGCTGCGTTTCACCCAGTGAAGGTGACATCATCGTCCTCAACTCCCTCAGGTGGTCCACACCTTGCCTGACTGAGAAGGTTAGTTACTGTCTTACTGTTTGTCTGACCACTCACAGAAAAGTTCAGTTCAATAGCCATCATATCTCTGCAGATTGATCCTGCCACTGGATTCTGATCTTTACCAGCAGCTGCTTTTCAATAAACTTTTACCCATTCTTGTCCGGCGTCATGTACAAAACCAAAAACCCTATTCTTGTCAAACAAGGGAATTATTACAAACACCTTGGAGAGGACAATGAGGGGCAGGTGCAGCACGAGCTGGCAACATGAGGAAGAGCAGAAAAACAAAATGATCACAAGACAACACAAACAGATTCTCGCAAGTGGAGCAGCTTTGATGTGTCAGTGTCTGTGTGCCAAACTCAAACTTATGTTCTTCAAATAGGTGCTTTAATGTACTTTTTGCAGATATGTAAAGTTTGACTTGATATAGTGCATTTGCTTTATAGTTTTCCAAAAGGTGTATTTACATAATATACTAGAATAATTCAATAAAAAAATACATTCATAAACAAATCATTTGAGGATGATTGAGGTTGTATTTCAGTAACACATTGCACCTGTTCTGTTGTTTATGTGACTGTTTACCTGTTTGTGACCAACAAGCCCTGGGGGAGGTGCTCACATCAAAGCAACAGTTTTACAATATAATACAAGAAACAAACATAAACCATTTTAAAAAAGACAATCATGTTTAGGTTTCATTAAATTTAAATATATACTTTAGGACACAGGAATACAATAAAAAATATTTGGAAATACTATTTATTTTAAAAGCCAAACAAAATTTAAACACAATTATGCAGTATTTCATGAGGTTTTATGTCCCCGGTAATTCCACAAGACATGTTTATTCCTGGAGAAATACACAAAAGTATTTAAACAGTGAGGCTTGTTTCTTTTACTGTAGACTAAAAACATTTGGGTTTGATATGAAAAGATGAACGAGACAGAGAGCAACGTTTCAGCTTTTATTTCCTGCTGTATACATCTGGATCAGACCCACAACTCAGAAAATGGCATGTATGTAACAGAACAGCAAGATTTTTTTTTATATGAGCAGGAGTATTGAATCACGAGACTGCAGGTGATTTTTCCTATCCAGGTGTTTCCTATTAAATTGATTATGCAAATGTGTCCTTTCAGTTTCAGGTTTGGAGTTTCTGTGCAGACAGTCTCCAGAGGTGGAACCAAATAAAACCCAGAGAACAGTCTGTTGGTGAAAAACAAGCAGGTGCGACTCAGAGAGGAGCGAGCATCAACCAGAGCCATGGCCCAAACATTGACTTGTCTTACTGGAATTAACGACGAGAGGAAAACACTGGGAAAGCTGAAACACAATTAAAACAAGATACCAGATTCACAGAAATACTCAGAAATGAACACAAGACACAAATCATGACAGATCGAACCAAACAGGAAAACCCTTCATCGTTAAGAAAATGATCTTAAACAGACAAAACAGCAAAGGAGTTAATCAGGAGGAAGAGGAGGAGGGCTCTAGACTGGCCCATTCATCTTCAGAGTTAAATCCTATAGAGCTGCATTTTACCTGCAAAAAAATCTACTGATAATAATAATAATAATAATAATAATAATTATTATTATTATTATTATGATTATTATTATGTGAAAGTATTGTTGGTTTGAGATGTTTTAGATTAAAGTTGTTTTAAGACAGCAGTCCACTTTGATCTTGGTTTGGACAAGCTGTTATCTCATCAGTTCAGTCAGATTTGATTTTTGATTATCCAAGCTAATATCAATCAAAAAGCTGTCAGCAACAGATATATTATTGATTATAACTTGTCCTCAGATACATCAATTTTCCTTTTTCTGACCTCATCCCAAGAGGCTTTCTGCAGCTCAGATACTTTCAGAGACTCTATAATTAAAACCCTGCACAAGCGGGAACTCGGCATGCTATTTCAATCAAAACCCACTTCTTGCCCCATCACTGTGCCTGCCAAAGCGTGGTGTAACACACACGTGCACGCGCCTGCCGAAGTGTGGTCTATTTTCACCGTACTGTAATGCCTTGTGGTTAGTGCTCTAACAGGGCCATAAGAAATGATTTATTAGTGGCTCCCGCTTGTATTTATAGAAAATGATCCCTTTGTCAGTTTTAATAAAGAGATCCGTTCTTAGCCTGGAAACACAGCACCTCTTTAAAGGATTACCGTCACGGATAAACAATAGCTCATCATCCAGAGAGGAATGTGTCAGTGTTGTGTTGTGTTGTGTTTGCCACGTTGTGGGAGGGGAGAACAAACTGTGAATGACTGGAGCAGCCCAAAGAGTTCCTCTATCAGGGCCTCGCTCATCACAGATACACACAATTCTTTCCCACCGTTGTTGTTGTGAAAACTTTATTGAAGTTCTCTGGCTGCAGTTCCGATGTCTCTCCTTTATGTGTGTCCCGCCGTCACACAGACACGTGTGCAGTGATGGTGAGGATGAAAGGGAGATGTGGAGACGTGAGGAAGGCTCTGGCAGTGAAGTGTTTTTGTGTGACATCATTCTGTCTCCCTCTGGTTCCAATCAGCACATCTTCTCCAGTTAATGACACATGATGGAAAGTCTCTGTCTGTGCATTACTGAGGGGGGCCACAATCAGATAGCTCTGAAATTACCGTATTTGTCGGAGTATAACAGGCAGTTTTTTTTACCCATTTGAATGTCCTGCGGTTTATACGCCGAAGCATGTTATTTATGGATTTTTCCCCATATTTTTAGACCAATTTTTGGCTCTGATATCGCCGTTATTCATTTTGGCCAAAAAATGGTGCAGTACCACTTTTGTCCGCTAAGGGGAAACTCCAAGAGAGTACTGTAAACTGACCGTTTCTAGCTCATGTGTCCGGAAAAAACCTCCTACTCGGACTGAATGTCGCTGCCATTAGCTGTGAGGTTAGCTGTTTTTTTTTTTTTAGCAAGATAACTCATAAACCACACCGTGGATTTTCTTGAAACTTACAGAGCGTAATTATTTGGTGGTCATTTACAAACTGTTAGCTGCAGAAGATATTTAGAGCTATTTTTAAAAAATCGCTCTTTTATCTGTTAGCAGTTAGCTAACGTGAACCGATACCCACAGTTTAGATAAACAGCTCTTAAACCACTCTGATATTTTTTAGGCCTACAGAGTGTAATTATATGGGTTTAATGTACAAGCTGTTGACCTGTATAAGACATTTGAGATAAAATTCGATTTATTGATAATTTATTTTCGTAGCGCCCTAGACTGTTTGGAAGAAGTCAAACCGAAACAATTTAAATTCAGCAGATTTGACCATTTCGTGAATTGATTAAGGAACGGTTAAGCTCAGGAACCCTTGTGCTATAATGTCAGCTAAGAAATATATTTTTTCTCAGCAAAGAAATAATTGTTTTTACCGTGTTAATCTTGTAAAGTCCTTCGTGCTCACTTGCTTCTGTGGCCGCCATTTTCAGCAGGGCAAATGAGGCGCTGACGCGTCGCGTAGCGGTGACGCATAATAGATGCGTCTTATAGGGCGAAGCGCGTTATTTATGGATTTTTCCAATTTATTGACAATAATTGGACAAAGCGGGTTATACACAGAAGCGTGTTAAACGCCGACAAATACGGTACTCATACGTCTTTGGTCTGAGTTTTATGTGTACCGTAGCAGTGCAGGGTTGTGACCAGGGATCAATGCTGGAGTCCTTCCATACAAACACACAGAGCAAGAGTCGGTCTTATTGTCAGTGGATCACATCCAGTTTATCTCATATGATGAAATATGACATGGTGACAAGTAAGGATTGGTCATCAGATGAAAAAAAAACTACTTTAGTATCCTAAATAATAAACTCTATCACTAATGAAGATTTTTTTTTACATTTTGTTGCATTTGTTTTATTTTATTACGTGTGAACAAAAGTTAATTCTTTGAGAGTGAAATATTCACAGATCAATACTAAACGACTTTCAAAACATCCAGCCGTCCTTTTTCAACATGGTTCTGTCCAGGGTGGCAGACAGCCAGTGTGGAACTTTAATATCTGACTTACTATTGGAAACCTATTCAAACTACAAAAGTTTGGAACAATGTGTCATTCTGATTGAATTGACGAGCTACTGTCACGCTTCAGCAGATCCAGTACACAACAAAATTTCTGTTTTCAATTATTTATGTGGAATTTGGTTGTTCCTTGCGCACCACGGTGGTGCAACTGGTAGAGCTGCTGCCTCTCAGCGAGCAGGCCCCCGGTTCAAATCCCCGTCCGGGTGCCTTTCTGGGTGGAGTTTGCATGTTCTCTCTGTGCATGTGTGGGTTTCCGCCGGGTACTCCGGTTTCCTCCCACAGACCCAAAATGTACGTTTGGCTGATTGGCAACTCTAAATTGTCTCTAGGTGTGAGTGAGAGTGAATGGTTGTTTGTCTCTACTGTATGTGACCCTGTGATGGACTTGCAACCCATGCAGGGTGTACCCCGCCCCTCGCACTGTGATTGCTCGATATGGGCACCAGCGACCCCCTTGACGCAAAATGGAAGAAGCGGGTAAAAGATAATGGCTGGATGTATGGTTGTTCTTTTGCAAGTGCACATCTAGCAGCTGGCTGTTGAACTCCCTGTGCAGCCTGGGGCAGTTCCTGCAGAAATGTTACGATTTATTTGTCAGAATAACAAAAGAATATGAAACGGACACTGATATGAATGGTTCATAGCACAGTGTTGGCATGAACTGATATGGAGTTGTTAACTGAAACAAATTATAACTAGAGTGTGGGTCAGTTAGAGCTGTCGCTTTTCTGCAAGGAGGATGTCGAATCAAATCCCGGCTGGGGGCCTTTCTAGGTATAGTTTACATGTTCTCTCCGTGCTGAGGGAGTTAAGGTACAGTGTTCCCTCACTTATCGCGGGGGTTACGTTCCAGAAACCACCACGATAAGTGAAAAACTGCAAAGTAGGAACACTGTATTTATTTTAGTATTTATATATATATATTAAGGCTTCATAAATCCTTCCCACATTCTTGCAATGTTCTTAGCAATGTCCACATTTAAACCTACATCATTTTAACAACATACTGTACGTATATTGTGCAGTACTGAAAAATTTGGAGTCAATCAGCATCAGGATACAGAGCACAATGCTCTGGTTGTCACCTTCCATCAATCGTGTGTCGTGTACAATCTTACTTTGAAAACCCACAAAACAGTGAGTCCACGCAAGTCGAACCGCAAAGTAGAGAGGGACTACTGTACTCCGGTTTCCTCCCACAGACCAACAACATGCATGTTAGACTGATTGGTAACTCTAAATTGTCTCTAGGTGTGAGAGAGAGAGTGAATGGTTGTTTGTCTCATTTGTCTCTGTAAGTCCCTGTGATAGACTGGAGACCTGTCCAGGTGTCCCTGTGATGGACTAGAGACCTGTCCAGAGAGTCCCCCACCCAGGCCCGGATTATCAGATGGGCCAACTGGGCACAGGCCCAGGGGGCCACGCCCACCATGGGGCCCACCGCAGGGAGCCCACTGCAGTTTTGGGGAAGAAAGAAAATAAAATATCCTTAGATTTTAAATACGACAGCCACAGAGATAACCAGTAAGATCCACGCTCTTCCTGTTATTTTTATTTTTTTTTATTTTTATTTTTTATCTTCACTGAGTTGGAAACCATAGTAACATGCCGCGCCGCTGGCCCGCCCCCTAACCGAGTTTATAAAACAGGTAGCACTGCGTTGATCGGACTGTGTGAGTTGTCGTATCTGAGAAGCAAAAATGAGTGAGAGTAAGAGAAGTGGTTTCCAAAAACGAAAGAGAAAAAGAGAAAAAGAAGAGAAGGAGACGTGTTTATTAAAAAGTATGCCATCTATTCATACATTCTTTGCAAAACGTTTGGAGGAAAATCCGGAGAAGGAAGAAGTCGTTGTGGAGGATGCTGACGGTGAGCAAACTAACATGAGTCCGGAGGAGGAGGCTATTGCTAGCTGCACAACACAACCGCTTGAACCTAGCTGTAGCAGCGCCGCCAGTTCAGATTGGTTTTATCGGGTGTGCGACCCAGCATTGTGGGGGACAGTCGATGAAAAGGCTCGCGCTGTCCTTATCGATCGTGGAGCTGCCAGTTTTCATAATCGGGCGGCCAGATATCCAGCTTTTTTTTTTTAAAGCTAGAAATTAGAAGATTTTGAGCTAACCAGCAACGTTAGCTTGGAAGCGTTGCCTTCTACAAATGAACCCAACCTGAGCTAACAACGGCAGCTAACTTTACTGAAGAAATGTCTACGGTAGAAGAGCTAACAAAACAAGGAATGCTTCAAGTACCAAGAGTCTGAGCTGGTGAGGGTGCTGGACTTTGAGGACTTGGTTTGTGACTTTGCAAAGAAAAATACCAAAAAGAAGAACTTCTAAAGGTAAGAGCCACCGTGCTTTCTGTGAAATGAGTACCGTAGTCCAATGTAAACTGTTATGACTGTGCACATAGCTGTGTTATGTGATGGAATCATTATATCTTCAGTCGTAACATTTGAGAAGTGCTTTCTGCTTGAGTGATTTTCAGTGAACACTTTATTGTCATAAGCTTTAGCCATGCACTGGCTTGTGACAATTTATTTCATTTAATTGTTGTTGTGTGATTTATGAGTGAGATGGCAGTACTTGGTATTCATTTTTGACCAATAAGCAGTGGCGCTCCCAAGTGGGGACCCGGGGTGGCATGACAATCCCTGGAATTGTGTTCAGTTGATAGAAGACATACAGAGCCATCTTCTGCAATTAAAACATACGTGTAAAACCCAATAAATGTGAGTGTGTGTGTGTTGTGTGTGTGTGTTTGTGTGTGTGTGTATAAATATACAGTATATATAGTAAAATGGGTGTTAGGTTAGGGAGGGGGCCCTGTGAGCTTCGGTGCCCAGGGGCCCCTGGGGTTGTTAATCCGGCCCTGCCCCCACCTCTCACAGTGTGACAGCTGGAGATAAGCACCTGTGTTAACAGAAAAAAATAATTGGGTAAAGAAAATGGAAGTATGATCAAATCCCATTTTAAAGTGTTTTTAAAAAGACAGCGTATCTTCATTGTACCAAAAGTAAAATGAAAATAACAGAAGTGGCTTAAAACTAGTAGTAAAAAAAAAACATTCTCATACAAACATGTATGCACGCACATACACAAATATATGTATTAAAACAATCCATTTCTAAAAAAATAAAAAATAAAAAATCATATGTGTGAAGAGAATGGCAGTGAGGTGAGAAGGGAGGCCATCTATCCTGGCAAAAACCAATGCAGATTTGTTCCTGTCTTTGATTTTATACGTCTACCTTATAATGTTTTGCTAGTTTTTTGATACTTTGTTAAAAAAAGAAAAAAAAAAATCTTTTGTTTTTTTCTCTCTTTTTGTTTTCTATTGTTTATTGTTTGTTTGTTTATTGTTTAATGAAATTCTATCACTGCTGTTCATTGTTCTTTAGTTTTAGCAGGTCGCTTTCGTAAATGAGCCCATGAGGTTCAAAAGATTTACCTGACTAAATAAAGGTTGAATGAATGAAAAAATCTATCCAGCACGGTGGCACAACTGGTAGAGCTGCTGCCTCTCAGCGAGAAGGTTGCCGGTTCAAATCCCGGTCCGGGGGCCTTTCTGGGTGGAGTTTGCATGTTCTCCCCGTGCATGCGTGGGTTTCCTCCGGGTACTCCGGTTTCCTCCCACAGACCAAAAACATGCACGTTAGGCTGATTGGTGACTCTAAATTGACCCTAGGTGTGAGTGTGAGAGTGGATGGTTGTTTGGTGTGAGTGAGACAGGTCCCTCTTGTAAATGAGTCCCCGTGACTCAACGAGGCTAGCCTGTATAAATAAAGGTTGAATGAATCTATAAAGGGAAAAAAAATCAATTTCTTGCAATGATTAGGCAAAAAAAAACTATTTTCTGGTTTAATATGACATTATATAGGGAGTGGTGGTGCAGAGGTTAGAGAAGGTGGGCCTGTGATCGGAACATTGATGGTTCAACTCCTGCACCGACAACATCAAAATGTGGGTGGTAATGGTGTAGCACCCACATCTGCCTCCACCCTCATTTGCTCCACTCTGGGCCACACCCACTACACAGCTGCTTTAGACAGCTGCCATCAGGGAGGAGACTGAGAAGTCTCCAGGCTCGAACCAGCAGACTGAGAGACAGCTCTGTTCATCAGGCAGTCAGAATGCTAAACACTCTGCCTGCTCTGCCTCCCCTCCCATTTGAACTGCCTTAACACAAAAAAACTTTCTCACACATTACCACACAACACAAAGATTTTAACACTGGACTCTGTGTCATCAAACGGGTTATTCACTAAACTCTCGGTCATGTGCTCATTCAGTTTGCACTACTTCTCATATTTGCACTAATGTCTGTATTACATCACTGCCTATAGTCATACTACTGTTTACATTCACTGTTTACATACTACTGTTTACATTCAATGTTTACATTTATTAATACTGTTTACATTTATTACTACTGTTTACATTTATTACTACTGTTTACATTTACACTACTTTTATATCTACACCACTGCTGATACATATACAGTATTCTCTGACTAGCCTTATTTAAGGATGCCCAATGTGCCTTACTGCATATGCCACTTTTGCCTCTATACCAACATCAACTACTACCTCATACATATACTGTGTACATTAACTCATATGCTGCTTTGCCACTCTTTGCAAATGTCAATGCTAGAACCTTCAGTTTATTTTATAGATATACTTTTTATATTTTTTTATACTACTATGCAAAAACTCAGGACAGTATTACACTTTTATTATTTCATTTTATGCTTATGTTCATTAAATGTTTAGTGTTTTAGTTTTAGTGTTGGTGTAAATTTTCATACTTTTATACTACTATGCAAAAACTCAGGACAGTGTTACACTTTTACTATTTTATGCTTATGTTTATTAAATGTTTCAGTGTTTTAGTGTTTAAATGGTTACTGTTGCACCGAGGGACTGAGAGAAACGCAATTTCAATCCTGTGTATGTCCTGTACATATTGTAGTTCTGACAATAAAGTTGACTTTGACTTAACCCCCACCATCTGCTCCCCCAGGCACCCTAGATAGCAGCTCTCTGTTCCACGCAGAGGGCTGTGGTGGCTCGGTGGTCAGTGGTTGCATCAGGAAGGACATCTGGCGTAAAAATAAAAATAAATTCCAAATATTCATGCAATTTAGTCGCTGTGGTGACTCCTGAAGATTAGCCGACAGAAGAATATGACATTACAGTATACAGGGAACCCTCGAGTTACGTCAGGGATCCGGACCTACGGGTGTGACTTAGGTCGATTCTGTCGTATCTCGCGGACCAAAAACACGTGCCTGTCGTAGGTCCGCATTTCTGACGTAGGTCGAGGCTATACCGTTAACGGAGCGCCGCACACACATTTAACGGCATGAGAATGAACAAGCGGACATCCTGTGCCATAAACATGCACAGAACTTTATTTACAAACACTTAGATAACACATTATACCACACATTCATCCATAAACACACAAAACCAGTACAGCATGTACTGTAC
>JBBPBX010017497.1:13019-32061 GCA_038048925.1 Garcialebias charrua
GCGCTGCCGCGCCACTCATGTCGACCACCTCCTGTCATGTTGGCATGCTGCGCACCTCTTGCCACCACCTCCTGTCATGTTGGCATGCTGCGCACCTCTTGCCACCACCTCCTGTCATGTTGGCATGCTGCGCACCTCTTGCCACCACCTCCTGTCATGTTGCTGCCAACATGACAGGAGGTGGTCAAGGATTGACCACCTCCTGTCACCACCTCCTGTCCGTGCTGCGGCGAGATGTTTTTTTGAAGCCATTTTCAGATCAAACCATTTATTCTTGATTTCTGATACTGTACGACCCACGGGAGAACATGCACTATATTAATATGAAGTTAACTGTAGTTTCGAGACACTTTAAAATGCTTCTGTTCAAAAACACATCCGACACTTGCGGGGGGGGTAGCAGTGCGCGACTGAGAGCAGATCTCCGAACGCGTAAAGTTCTTCTTTTTACTTCTTGAGTTTGAATGAATGGACACTTCCTGCTGTCTGAGGCAGGAAGCGTGGCCTTATATGGTGTTTTGAGGGGTGGACATTATGTAAATTACCTTCCCGCGAGCACGCGCAGGTGTGTAGAACAGGTGGGATCCATCAACTTTAAGCAGCCCGTTTACACGCTTTTCCTGTGGATAGAAGACTTTGTTGGATCTGACGTGGCATGTTCGTACGAACGCTTCGTACGAACAAAAGTAGGAGAAATTTAGGATAAAAATACGAACATTTTCGTGCATGAGGGCCAATGTCCCCCCCGACAGCGTCATACTGAATAACCTTTTAGTCCACGCCCACCTACAGTGTGGGCCCGCCCCGTGTGTATATAACTCCACCACACGGAAGGAACTGCCTCGAACAGCTTATCATTCAGCCGTCCAAGAGCCAATGGGGCCCACATAGTTAAAGGGCTCCGCTATACTCGTATAATCTGGGGTTACAATACGTAACCAACGTTATACTTCGTATAGCTCGCCCTTTAGCTCCTATTGGATAAAGGGCGTAGCAGGATGTAGTTCATGCCCCAGGCCAGTGTTACACTTTTACTATTTTATGCTTATGTTTATTAAATGTTTTAGTGTTTAGTGTTTAGATGGTTACTGTTGCACCGAGGGATTGAGAGAAACGCAATTTCGGTCCTGTGTATTTCCTATACATATTGCAGTTCTGACAATAAAGTTGACTTTGACTTTGACATTACCTCAGGAATGTATGTGTGCTATGTTGATGCTGCTGCGACTGTCAATGTATCGGCCCACTTGATCAATGCACAGTCCTGGAGTTTATTTGACTCCGGTGGAATAATACAGATTCATAACAATTAAAAAGAGTCTAACAATGATCAACATGTTCATTTGGCTACCAACATGGACATTGTTCACTGAGAAAACCGCAACAAACCAAACATTCAGTGTCACACAAATGTATAGTTGTTTAATATTAGTGAATGTAGCTACTTTTTAAGACTGTGTTGCTGTATGTCCAAGACAGAGATTGATCATCTCAATGGATTTCTTCCTGGTAAAATAAAGGTATAATAACTTTCATACCAGTGTGTTTTTGAAAGAGTTGTTGGGTAGGCCTGAAAATTTGCAATCATTTAGCTATAGCCTAGCCATGAAGACTTTAGCCTCATTCCCATTACTTCATGCTCTATGAGTGATGTCACAGCTGATAACTTTTTGTAAGAAAAGTCATTAAAAAGGACTAAACTGAGGAAGTCATAGTTGTTCACTGAACAAAACGTTATGTTGAATGCACAAATGATGACGCATGGATAACTGAATAATAATAATAATAATAATAATAATAATGAATTTAATTTATAACGCACTTTTCATTAATGAAAATCTCAAAGTGCTACAAAGTGCAACAGAATTAAATGTCAATAAAACAAGTAATAAAACAAATAAAATCAATAACAGTATCAACTAAGATCAAAGGTAGAATCATGAGGAGGCAGAGTATGCTCGGTTGAAAAGAAAGGTCTTCAAGCCGCTCTTAAAGTCAACCAGTGACTGTGGGGCTCTCAGGCAGTCAGGAAGGGAGTTCCATAGGCGGGGGGCAGCCACACAGAATGCCCGGTCTCCCATGGTCCTTAATTTGGTTCGTGGAATGTGAAGGAGATTACTGTTCTGTGATTGTAGAGACCGGGTGGATGAATATGGTGCAAGAATGTCCTTTAGATAATCTGGTGAAGTTCCGTGTAAGCATTGATGTGTAATGAGAGCAGTTTTGTACTGAATTCTGTAGGCGACAGGAAGCCAATGAAGGTTATGGAGAATGGGTGTAATATGTTCAAATTTACGAACTCTCAACAAAATCCTTGCTGCACTGTTTTGAATATATTGAAGCTTCTGAAGGTATTTGCCAGGGATTCCAATAAACAGGGAGTTGCAGTAGTCGAGCCTGGAGGAGACAAAAGCATGGACGAGCTTCTCAGCATCAGAAAAAGTTAGGGATGGGCGAAGTCTGGAGATGTTTCGAAGATGGAAGAAGCAAGTTTTAAACAGAAGCTTAATGTGATTTTCAAATGTAAGATGAGAGTCCATTTTTATTCCAAGATTTGTAACAGAGGTGGAGAGGGGGATGTCTTGTCCAGAAAAGGAAATTGTTGTTATAGTAGATGTTTGTACCTGGTGAGGGGTGCCAATCAGTATGGCCTCAGTCTTGGAGCAGTTTAATTGAAGAAAGTTCTGATTCATCCATGCCCTTATTTCCTCCAGGCAGGCAGAGAGGGCAGTGAGTGAAGATGGAGATGACAAGGTGGAAGATGAGGATGCTCCAGTCCTGATGTAAAGCTGTGTATCGTCGGCATAACAGTGAAAAGAAATGTTGAACTGATTAATAATTTGACCTAAAGGCAGCATGTAAAGGGAAAACAGCAGGGGCCCCAGAACTGACCCCTGAGGGACACCACAGGAGACACAGACTGTCTGGGACGTGGCATTGCCAAGACTAACACATTCCAGCCTATTGGAGAGGAAAGATTTGAACCAGTCCAGGACAGTGTCACAGAGACCGACCTCCACATGAAGACGGTGGAGGAGGATACTATGGTCCACAGTGTCGAAGCTGCAGTGAGGTCAAGGAGGACAAGGATGGAGGGAGAACCAGTGTCAGCAGCCATGAGGACATCATTGGTAACTCTCAGCAATGCAGTCTCAGTACTGTGAGCTGCCCTGAATCCAGACTGGAACTTCTCATACAGGGAGTGTTGCTGTAGGTGGTCCTGCAGCTGAGCAGCAACTGCTTTTTCCAGCACTTTAGACAGAAAAGGGAGGTGTGAAATTGGGCGGTAATTAGAAAAAATGTCGGGATCCAAATTAGATTTTTTCAGAAGAGGCCTAATGATGGCAGTTTTTAGAGGCAGTGGAACATGACCAGATTGTAGAGACTGATTTATTATTTGAGTGATTAGTGGGCTTATTGCAGAGTGATTGGATTTTATGAGAGACGAGGGGAAGGGATCCAGGGCGCAGGATGAAGGCTTCATTTTCTTGATGATGGCCTCCACCTCACTCTGAACAACTTCATCAAAGCTGTTTAGGGTCCCAGAATGCAGACGGGTAGATGGCACACTGAGAACAGGGAGGTTGTGGAGCTGAGATCTGATAGTGTCAACTTTGTTTTTAAATGACGAAAGGAACAGGTCGCATTTTTGAGCAGAGTCCTCAGGAGTTTGTTTAATGGGATTAAGCAGACGAGTTATTGTGGAGAAGAGCTGTTTAGAGTTTCCAGGGCAGGTGTTGATGATGTTAGAATAATATTTGGAGCGTGCTTCTTTAAGAGAATAGGCGTACGCTTTCTGATGTTCTTTATATGCCTGCTTATGTACAGAGAGACCAGATGATTTCACACGTCTCTCAATAGCACGGCCAGTTGCCTTCATCTTGCACAGCTCACCAGTGTACCAGGGGGCTGAACGGGAGAAAGACACTAGTCTTGACTTCAAGGGAGCATGCAGGTCTAGGAGCTCCTGTAGAGATTGGTTGCAGTAATCCACAGAGTCATCTGCAGATGAGTGATTGACAGCGGTCAGGGCGTGAAGATCAGCAGACAGAACATCAGGGGAAATGTTTTTAAAGTCACGGAACTGGATAGGTCGTTTTGGGTTTGAAGCAGGCGAAGATGAAGGCACTTCCAGGGAGATGACCCTGTGGTCTGAGACACCCAGGTCATATACAGACAAGTTATTGATGAGTACAGTGTCTGTAATCACCAAATCCAGAGTATGCCCCTTGCTGTGCGTAGGGGCGTCAACGTGTTGAGTGAGATTAAGAGAGTCCAAAAGAGACTTAAAATCTGTTGCCAGAGGTGAAGAGGAATTGTCCATGTGGATATTTAAGTCGCCAAGAAAAATGGTCTTCACAGGGGAGGTGCAGAAAAAAGTGAGGAGGTCATGCATCTCTGAGTTAAATGAAACATGCGGTTTGGGAGGCCTATAAATTAATATAACATTCATCAGAAGTGGGGTTTTGAAGCTGAAGGCCAGACATTCAAAAGAAGAAAAGTCCTGAGAAACCAGATGAGACCATTTTAAATTACTGCGATAAATTACTGCCAGACCACCACCACAGCCAGTGCTGCGGGCTCTCTGTAGATAACTGTATCCAGAGGGACACGCTTCGTTCAGAGAACTGAACACATCCGGTGAAAATGATATTTGAGGTGTTGTACTAGGCTTAACGGTCAAGATCAAGATCAAGGTTTCTTTGTCATTCGCATCATGGTACATGTGGTGGAACAAAATTGTGTACACAGGGTCCCAGTTACATCCAGCAAAAGTATAAATTGTAAAAAAAAAAAAAAACAGCAATAAGATCTAAGATACGAACTAAGAAATACGCTAAACTAATAAGAACACACTAAACAATAATAGTGCAATACACTGAACAACAGCAGCACAAATGGTAAAGGGCTTCCAAATGCAATTCTGCTTAGAGCCCACATAGCCTCCAGCTGGCCCTGACCCAAACACTTGCATCTGTAATTCTTTCATTGTCATCATTAATTTTGATTTGTTATAACCACTGCGGATTAAAAAAATGGGCTGTGGTGGGGATCATTAAAACAAGCATCCTAATTGGGAATACATGTATATGATGTGTGGTAGCAATCTATTGTACAGTGTAGATAAAATTCACAAAATAATGCAAAAATGTTTCATGTACACAACAATGAGATGTTGGTGAACAAAACCCCAGCCCTCTTTGTTGCTCTTTTGCTCAGACAAATTCCACAGAAGAAACAAAATTTAAAGTTTAACAAAAGGTTGGACTTCACGAGTCAGAATTTGTTTTTTGATATTTTTTATGCATAAAGTCACAGTTTAGGTGTTTTGAATTTTGAATGCATTGATGCCACATGCTCTGGCATTTGAGCTGCCTAAACTTTCAAAAATTATTGCAAACTCTTCCTTTTCTTATTCAGTTAATACGTCAAAATGTAGGTGTGCTTGTCTTCTTTCACCCAGTGTGTGTCTCTCACTGCTCTAAGACCAATTTTTTCTTTTTCTTCTTTTAAACACCCCCAGAGTGCACACATTCACACTCTCACGACTTTCATTGTATTTGATCTACAAATTTTCTTTTCCAAACTGAAAGTGAAAGGTCTTTTTTACTTAACATAGGCTATTTCCTACATAAAACACTGTAGGAACATAAAAAAAGATTATATGGCACCCACGTTTCTACTATTACAACCTACAGTTTAGTACAGTGAGTGTTATTTTGAGGCTTACACTCTGATCTGTGTTTCTGCCTGTTTTTATTAGGAGTGTGTTTAGTGTAAGAATCACAGGTGTGTGGTTACAGTGGTGACCCCAGCAAGTCACTGGTAGCAGCTTCAACCCGTGTTTTGATCTCAGTTCTCGTTAAACGCTTTATGCTGTTTATCAATCAAATATAGGCACTTGTCAGCTTTGACGGTTAAAAATCAAATTCTCAAATTTCCATTGGTGTTTACAGAAAAAAGTTGAAGAACCCTTAAAATGTTCTTTGAAATTTTCTATTTTTTGTGTTTCCCGTTAAATGTGTCATACAAAATATGAATCTGTTAAAGTGATGTGGAGCTTTGTTCTTTCTTAAACTCCTTAAGTTTTTTTTTGATAACAACAAAACTATGGTTTTAGTTCTATTTAATTCTTATGTATTATATTTATTCTCAAAACTGAGATATCAATAACACATATGTTATATTCTAATGTCTTAATGGTCATTGTTTGTAAGGCAGATGGAACAAATGATTAACATTGTTTTAACTCTTCAGATATTATTGCTACATCTCACAGTGTTTTCACATTGACAAGAGCTGTGAGTGGCTCAGTTACACTGTGGCACTTGGTAGTCTCATTTTTCTTGAACTTCCTTCCTTTTTTTTAAGTCACCACAGCGCAACAAGAAGCACACCCAAGAATTTTCACATACTGTATATGTTTGGAACTGACACAACCAAAGTAAAAAAAATAAAAAAACATTCTGATCTCGCCTGGGTCCTTCGCACAGTGAGTATTATTCTAGCTGATAAATAGAAGAATGCAGATAGTTTGTTGTGTTAGATTCAGCAGTAAAATAGATTAAATGTTAAAGTTTTGGACTGTTATTGTGTTTTGTTGGCTCAGATGTGGATGCTAAAGCTGACTGAACTCGTGTTCATATTGAGTTTGGTACCATATTCAAAAGGTAGGTGACAATGAGCTTACAAATTTGAGATGAGGTGTAAACTTTATTACTGACATTTCTCTGGTTTGTTTGCTAATGCAGGTGATCACTGGACAATAACAGTCGAGAAAAGTTTTTATGTAACAAGGGGCTCAAACCTAAAGATACCGTGCACCTTCACCTATCCCCCGAACCAAAAAGTTGAAGAAGTTTTCTGGAAAACAAATGGGATAAGTGAATGCAGTAAGGATGACAAAGATAAGAACGCCTTCGTTTTCCACCCCGATAGCTCTTGTGTGCTTCAGAAATACCAAAAGACAAAACTGATTGGAAATAAGTTCAGTGGTGACTGTAGTCTGGAAATCGCCAACATTCAGGAAAGTGGAAAAATCTATGTGCGTGTTTTTACGAGTGAAGACAAATACTCCTTCAAAAAGGACCAAGTCGTCATTTCTGTCAATGGTTAGAAATTCAGCATTTAAAAAAATAACTATTCTTATTTGACTAAATGCAATAATAATATTATTATTTTGGATGTTTCTCTCACGTGGTCAGGTAACACACGATCATATATTGGGGCAGGTATGACTTTTTTAATCCACTTTATTCTTCAAAAAGTCTATATTTTGTTTCTGTTCTCATTTTGCCTCCATGCAGTGTTACTGAACATTATTCCCCCAACTTTAAATTTCAAAACATCACTGGATTAAATGCAAAATCATTAAAACTCATAGCCGTTTTTTATACAACAGAGTCTTCAAGTTACGCAACTACCACTCTCAAAATACCAGAAAGTACCAGTAAGTGATATTTACTCAGACTGTTTCTTAGAAAGATCTATGCAGATATTAGATTAAATTAAATATGTAGTTGAGCTTTTCTAACTGTTATCATTACCGTTCACAGCCATCTTGCCCAGTCCACCTGGAAACGCTTATATCTATCTGGCCATTTTTATACCAGTTCTTGCTCTTCTGATCATTATCATTCTTGGAATTATTGCCTACACAAAACGCAAGAGGTAAAACTATTTTTATTTATTTATTTATTTTAAAATAAAATGTGGTACTTGTGAGCATAAACTGTGTTTACATGTATTTAATGACTTATTGTGTAGACCATGGCACATTTTAGGATGCTGCAACTTTATCAAAAACAAATAAGTTGGGTATCACATTGGACAGATGCTGTTTTTAATACCAGACTATTGTTATCTTTCTCCCTACCTTCACAATGTAACAAGAAACATTATTTTCTGACCTTTACCTGCTGATTTATCTTTTAAAAGTGACTAGGTTTCCGTATTTAACTTTAAAAATGTATGACAGAAGAAGAAAAAAACATGGAAAAGACAGAATGTAGTGACTTCAAAGGTCAAGGCTATGAATAATTTGCTGTTAGTCTACGGTTCTCAGCTGGAAGTCGCTGTCTGTCTCACTTTTTACTCCATAACACAAATGGCTTTGTAAAGCTGCTGTTTGCATGTGACAAACTAACCAAACATGCATTTTTGTGAATAAAAAATAAATAAATAATAACAATTAAACCAAAAATAAGACAAAGCAACTGTACATAAATTTACTGTACTTAAGATCAACTGGACTTTATTTATTTATTTAGTTGATCTTGTATTGAACGCCTTTTTGATTTTTATCATGTCCTGGACGACTGAGAATCTTCACCAGCATATTACTGTACTGTAGTTTTCTGAAACTTGAACAGAGGAAACTTTCACTGTGTACCACAAAAGATGAAAGGGTGGTCAAAGTTTTACGCATCTTTGTGTATGTGCGTGTGTATGTGCGCGTTTATGTGTTGGTCTGTTGGTTACCAAAATACCTGTTTCACCATAAAATTTTTTATTTCTCAGAAGGTATTCATTGCTTGTATATTTACCACATATAATTTGCAGTGTCAACTTGATTCAAAATGGCTGCCACAGCCAACTAAACCTAAAAATCACAAAATGCCTACAACTGTTTTACAGATATTGACCTAGAATTCAGCGCAGTTAAAGCTGGGAGTCAATCACAACATATACTCAACCATCTACTCATCACACAAGATCTTTTCTTAAAACCGCAGCACTAGTTGCTAGGAGTTAATCCTGTTTGTCTGTTAGCAAATTGCTCATGACCACTGGGTGGATTTGAATGAAACATTCAGAAAATAATTACTGGATGGACTTCTTCAGCTGATTAACATTTAGAGCCAACCTGATTCAGGATGGTTGCCAAAAATAATTAACCTTGGCAAACACAAAAACAGCTATAACTCAATAGATTTTATAAATGAAAAGCAAAAAATTGATGTGAACATGGTCATTTCATCACATAATTTGTGCTGTACTGTGTATGACATTAAGAAGACAACCATATTGTTAAATGAAATGTAAATATTTTATAATATGGCACGTCCAAACAGCTACTCCATTATTTCTTAACATAATATAATGTTGTTTAAAACTGGCATAGAAGTGCATGGAACTGTGCATTTAAAGGGGACCACACATGCAAAATTCACTTTTTAATGTTTTTTTACTAAACTTTGGGTATTTACTTCATAAAAAAACAGTCCTTGTGCCAAAAAAATGCACCCAGTGGTTTATTTACTCTAAGTAGATTTATTTATTTTTGATAAATACACCAGGATTCACACTTCCTGCATTTATTGACGTCACAAGCCGCCAGCCAATCAGATCAAACCTGAGTCCAGCCCCTCACCTAGCAACCCCTGGTTAGGCTCAACCCACTTCTGTATTAAACACATGACTGTTGTTTTTCATGATTTCATCTCATCTTTTGTTTATATGTTCTTAATTTCATGTGTACAGCACTTTGTTGCAGCTGTGTTTTTTTAAATGGCTTTATAAATAAAGTATAATTGTTATTTTTATGTTTTAGTTCAATTTTTAGTGTATTTGCGATCGCTGCCAACGCGCAGCCGGCAAAAATTAAACGAGCGGACCACAGGCGGAAGGACCGGGTTCGACGGGACCCTCTTCCGGCGCGATGGAGCGGAGCTTCAACTGTACAGCCTTGCAGCAGCCTCGCAGCAGGCTCGCAGCAAGAGGACCTTCTCCTTACAGATTAATTTACGGGAGACACTTGGTGAACTTTGTGTTGTCTTCACTGGAACAGCGATAACTCCCAAAATCTCATCGCGTGCAACGAGCGGAGCTGGCGAAAACCGGAAGAGGAACAAGCTAACATTAGCTTCGGATTCGGGTGGTCTAATGCTAAAAGGAGCAGCAAACTGCGGCGCGCTCAGACGGGTTTCGGTAAGTTATCTTAAGCTAACACTAACAGTAAGTCAAATGAGTAATAAAAAAAGAGCTAATTTTAAAACAACAACACATTACAGATACTGGCTGTTACAGAGGGCGTGAACAGATCGTTGAAGGGCGTGGACTTCAAGAAACCGGTCGTTCAAAACGAAAGTTAAAAATGGCAGAATTAAAAAGGGTATAATTGATTATCTAATAATTATTTTGTGCATTAAATTGAAGGAATAGGGTCTGGATATCCCACAGAAATACCATAAAAATTTAAAAAATACATCTGAGGTCCCCTTTAATCAACAAATGCTATAGGTTTTAAACTGTTTAATTTTTTAATTTGTGTGAGCTAAATAGCTCAAATTGCAGTTGTTTTGTGACACATGTCCAAACCTCCACTTCTCATTTCTATAATTTTCTTCATATAATCGCTGAACAAAGAGCATTTTTACCTAAAGAAGACAATATCGCTGTGTAAAAACAACATGCCATATAAATAAATCTGAATGGAGTAAAATATTTGACCTATTTCTGAGATCCATGTTCTGTTACATTCTACCTACCGGTATATTATGTTTTGTGGAAACATTTGACGATGGTTTAAGTGTTTAATACAGCTGTGTCTGATATTCCCAGGTCACACACGTTAACTCGGCAGGAATCTGAATATTATGTCAACTTCAGCAGAGCGACTACAGACCCACCCAAAAGGTTTTACATGATAATTTAATGGGTATTTTGTATTACACCATTTAAAACATGTTTCATTTGAGTATTTTTTTTTATTTGATATGAAAAGGCATCTGTGTCTTTTGTCCAGATGTGTTGTTAAATAAAAACACAACACAATTTGTTCAGCACTCAAACAGGAGCTTGTTTTTTGAAATGTTTTCAGCAAAGCCTGCAAAACAGTGGAAATGAAGCCAACTGAAAAAGTCATTGATGAACCCATCTATGCCAACGTTCAGGTAACTTTTATGATGAAAATACACTCACTGACAAAATAATAGAAAGCTAAGCACCCAGAAAGAGTGGCGGGAATTAAATTAAACGGCATACTTTATGTTAAAAGGTCTCATACCCTTATTGAAGTTACTATCAGAAGAAACAGATAGAGTTGGCAGCATGGGCACACTGCAGGTCTTCTGTTAGTATGGTGTGCAGTATACTTTGGGAACTAGAGAAATTAAACAGCTGTTTTTTCCTCTTCTGCCATAAGTCAGCTCATAGTTGTCCTCAAAATTCATCTGGTTGGCACTGGGTTGGAATTGACATCCAAACTAATCATAAGTATCATTGATTGGCGAGTGATCGTGGGACATGGCAGGACCTCAATATGATGCAGACAGACCATAAACACATGTGCCATGTGTGGCCAGGCACTTCGAGGTTCATTCTGAACATAGGACTGTGCTAGGGTGGTGTCTCAAGAGGGGTAAGACATGAACATAGGATGTTACAGATGTGCCATCAAGGTCTCCCAAATCCCCTCCAGAAGTGACCTGAAGTCATACCAAACACCCACACACCAGGTTGTCAATTGTCAGTGAGTCTCATGGGTTGATCCCCCCTCCCCAAGGCATTACCACTGCACACAAAATGAGACCACTCGTTGTCAGACTATATATCTCTGGGTTATGGCACCTGTGTCCAGTTGCGTCTAGATGTCAAGTCCAGATGTCATGAGGTTCTCTGTTGCTTGGTGCACAATAACACAACCCTCCCCTAAGTGCACCCTTAGTTACCCACAGGTTTCCAATATCAGGTCTTGGGAACATCACCCAGCCTAATGCAAACCCTCAATGTGACCCCTATCAAACTCCAGCAAGTGGGGGATGCTGTCTAATGCAATTATGAAACACGTCTGCTGATCTTCACTTACTGCTTTGACTGACTCTGACCCTCTGGCAACTGCTTGATAATGCATCACTCCACTTGTGGCCTCTGTGGACTTTTCTATAGGCTTCATCAGCTCCATGCAAATAAAATCCTCTACATACCCATTAAACACACATCCTAGTCAGACCATTTCTTCTGGGTGCTTGTTTTTATCAGTGAGTGTAGATTTATTTTCTAAGAAAACTACAGAATGTCTTGTGATATTTTAACTGTTCTTTGTTGTTGTAGGCACCAACAAATCAGATGAGCCAAAACATGAAGCACGCAGAAAATATTTATGCTAACATGGATGGTTCAACTTGAAATAAACGATTTGAAACATCTGAACATGCCTCAACACTGGAAAACGCAGCATCTTTAAATCTTTAGCAGCATTGTGGAGAAAAGTGGGTCATGTACGGACATGGTAATGAACTGGATTTAAGGGGTTTGCCTTTCTTGTTTGGTATTTTTACGTTGTCCGTTTATTTTTCTCTAACTTTTACAATGTTAGCATGAGCATAAAACATGACCAAAAGGGATCATTAGAAGAACACAAAGCCTTGTAGGCAGCGAGCGTTGCACAACAGAGAGAGAGAGGAAACTATATCAAGTATTGCACCTTTCAGTTTTGCAACTGAACTAAAACGCTTGAAGTTGTTTTCTGCTGAATTATTTTTCTGATTTAAAAAAAGAAGAAAGTTTGGAGGTAAAGCACAAGGCCGTGCTCTTGTTTGTGCAACGAGTTTTCCTTGAGTTTCTTCTTCTACGTTTAAATAGTAATTTAAGGTTTTGTGTCTAAAATAAAAACTTTATAATGTGTCTTCTGCAGAGTTTAATCTTCTTTCACCGCTCTTTGACCTGGGTGTAAACAGTGAGCTAAATATGAGCCGATTACCCAAGAGCTGGTTCAAAGAGGAAGTTTGAGCTGTTCTTGTCACCTCTGCTCGATGATCCATGTTTTAAACGTCTTCAGTAAAATGTTACGGCATTTATACAATCGTGTGAAAACCCTTCAACTGTGTTTCATTTTTGAGAACAAAAAAAATACAATACAAATTATTGGATTTTTGTATCATTACGTTGCTTTATCTTACTTTTTTTTTTTACTTCATCTTACATTATTTTAACCATTTTAATATTTTTTATTGACATTGATTGTATGATTGTTTGATTATGTGTACAGCACTTTGGTCCCATGGGTGTTGTTAGGGGAATTTTGGTAAAGGTCATGGATGTTATCACTAACTAATGTTAAATTAATGTTGAACCATGTGTGTGAGGTCGAGAGTCCTTTTTTCTACTCAGAGAGGAGCCTGCAGGAGCACCTGATAAACTTTAAGGCCTTCTCCGAGTCTGTAAGCTGGAAAGCCGAGGTTGTTTTGACCTCGCCTCTGTCTGATTAGCGTTTATTATAAAGCACTTCCTGCCTCATTGTCCAGCACCGATTCTCACTGATGAGGCTCAAAACATGTAACTTTTGTACATCTGTGAAAGCTTCCTTGTGACCGTCTACCCTTGTGAGTAAAGACTGATTAAAAATCGTCTTGTGTCCTCAGAGTGGATCATTTGAGTAACTAGAGATGTTGAAAGGATGTTTATTTATCCAGCAGGTGTTTAATGTGCTCTATAAATAAAGCTGGTATGGTACTTAACGTGCTGTTTATGAAGTTGTAGAATTTAATGGCATTTCCAACATTACAGTGAATACTGGTCAGTAAAAAAAAAAAAAACCTAAAGAAATATAAAATAAACAGCAGTGTTTGACTAGCCCAGGGGTCTGCAACCTGTGGCTCCGGAGCCACATGTGGCTCTTTAGTCCCTTTGCAGCGGCTCTTTCAAGCTTTGACCAAAACTAACATAAAACTGAATTTTTACAGGACAGCACCATGGATCAGTGGTTAGCACTGTTGCCTCGCAGCAAGAAGGTCCTGTGTTCAAGCCCCAGTTGGACCTGGGGCCTTTCTGTGTGGAGTGTGCATCTTCTTCTCATGCTTGCGTGGATTTTCTCCGGGTACTCCGGTTTCCTCACACAGACCAAAAACATGCATGTTAGACTGCCTTCAGGGCCAGGCCTCCCTTGCAAAAGAGATATGTGATTTCAATTGGATTAGCCTGGTTAAATAAGGGTTTGTGGTGGACCACTAGGGGGCTCTACTCACACCCAGTGGACCCAAGGTGTTAAGGATGCTTTTATTGTGAAAGGTCCAGAGGACCGGATGTTATGTTGGTATATAAGGCGGTGTTGGGTGGTTTTCCCGCCAGTTGAAAGTAGGAGTGAATAAAGTGAAGATCTGCATCCCGTCTCCCGTGTCGTCTCTTCACCACCTCCTACAATTGGTGACCCTCGTGAGCTGAATATGTCGACGCAGGAAGCTACAGCCAGCTCCCTTCAGCTGTCCCCTGTGGTGGAACCCCCACAGGCGGCCTCGCTCGCTTTTGCGGTGTCCGCCAGGATGCCGGACTTCTGGCTGAACGCCGCTCCGGCGTGGTTTGCTCACGTCGAATCGCAGTTCGTCCTTCGCGGGATTTCTTCAGACGACACCAAATACCACCATGTGGTCGCGGCGCTGGACCCACGGTCAGCCCAGCGGGTAATGAGCCTGCTCGAGGACCCTCCTGCACAAGGGAAATACGCCGCAATCAAGGAGCTCCTTCTGCAGCGTTATACGCTTTCAGACGCGGAGCGCGCGGAGAAACTGTTTTCCTTCCCCGGTTTGGGCGATGGCACAGCTCTGGAGCTAGTGGAAGGCATGTTAGCCTTGCGGGGCTCAGGCGACTGCGAGTTCCTTTTCCGCCACCTTCTCCTCCGCAAGTTTCCAGCACCAGTGCGTAATGTCCTGGCAAACTCCCCGCTTCTGCAGCAGAAGAATTACCGCGCGCTGGCCGGAGAAGCTGACCGCATTCTTCTAACGACAAGGACCTTCGAAGTCCAGATGGCGGCCCACGGATCTCCAGCAGCGCCCGAGTTTCAAGCAACGCCCTCAGCGCCGGACGAGCCATCGGTGGTAGCAGGGGTCGCTACCCGCAGGCGGACAGGAGCCACCTTTTGTTTCTTCCACCAACGTTTTGGCGCCAAAGCACGAAGGTGCGTCCCGCCGTGCAGTTTCAAGCCTCAGGGAAACGACAACGCCAACGCACGCTAGCAGCCGCGGCCGTTGGCGACAAGGAAAGGCTGCTTTTCATCGAAGACTCGAGGTCGGGGAGGCGGTTCCTGGTGGACTCTGGTTCGCAGAAGAGCCTTGTTCCCCCGTCTGGCTCCGACACGTTGGCTGAAGGCTGCGGGCCGCAGCTAACCGCGGCTAACGGCTCACCCATCAGGACGTTTGGTGAAAGGTTGGTGACTGTTCGTTTCCATGAACGAGACTTCCAGTGGAACTTTGTGGTAGCTGCTAGCTCAGTCCCTATTTTAGGGGCTGATTTTCTTTGTGCTCACGGGCTCCTGGTTGATATGGCTAACAGGCGTTTAATAGACGCTGTGTCGTTCTCGTCACTGCCTTGTGAGACGCGAGGAGCTGGGCCTTTAATGCACGCTAACTTTTTAGCTTCGGGTAATGTGTTTCAGCGTTTATTGTCTGAGTTTCCCTCGCTGACTGTTCCTAACTTTGCCAACACAAACACAAAGCATGGGGTTGAACATTATATTCCCACAACAGGCCCCCCGGTGTTCGCACGTGCACGCCGCCTCGATGCTACTAAGCTAGCAATAGCACAGGAAGAGTTTGCTAACATGGAGCATTTAGGCATCGTGCAGCGCTCAAACAGTCCGTGGGCCTCCCCCCTGCACATGGTGCCCAAAGCAGACGGCAAATGGCGGCCATGTGGGGATTTCCGCCGCCTTAATAACATCACGGAGAACGATCGTTACCCCATCCCCCACATCCAGGATTTTTCAGTGCACCTGGCTGGGACCTCCATTTTTTCTAAAGTAGATTTAGTACGCGGGTACCACCAGGTTCCTGTGCATGTGGAGGATGTCCCTAAGACCGCTGTGATCACGCCTTTCGGCCTGTTTGAGTTTTTGCGCATGCCTTTTGGTCTTAAAGGTGCAGCACAAACATTTCAGCGGTTGATGGATTCAGTCCTAAGGGGTCTGTCATTCGTATTTGTGTATCTGGACGACATCCTGGTGGCTAGCAGCTCAGCTGACCAGCACATGTCCCACCTCCGTGAGGTTTTTCAGCGCCTAGCAGCACATGGCCTGATTGTAAATACAGCAAAATGCCAGTTTGGGCTGCCAGTCATTGATTTTTTGGGCCACCGCATTTCTGCCAGTGGTGCTGTCCCGTTACCAAACAAAGTGCAGGCGGTGTCAGATTTTCCACAGCCCCAGTCTGTTAAAGCGCTACAAGAGTTTTTGGGAATGGTTAACTTCTATAACCGTTTCCTCCCCAGGGCAGCACAACTGCTGCGCCCGCTCTATGGAGCGCTGAAAAAGAAAAAGCCCAACGACAGTGTTGACTGGACACCAGAACGCCTACAGGCATTTGGTGATGCTAAAGCTGCACTGGCCACTGCTGCCCTTCTGGCCCACCCATCCCCGGCGGCACAAATAGCTTTGACAACAGACGCTTCTGATGTTGCGGTGGGGGCTGTGTTAGAACAGCAGGTGTCAGGAGTTTGGCAGCCGCTTGCATTTTACAGCCGTACGCTGCGGGACAATGAGCTTAAATACAGTGTTTTCGACAGGGAGTTGCTGGCGCTTTACCTAGCTACACGCCATTTCAGGTTTTTCCTGGAAGGCCGCCAGTTCACTGCATACGTTGACCACAAACCCTTGGTGTTTGCTATGTCGAAAATTTCTGACCCCTGGTCTGCCCGCCAGCAACGCCACCTCGCAGCGGTGTCTGAATTTACTACAGACATTCAGCATGTGGCTGGAAAGTCCAACGTGGTGGCCGACTGTCTCTCCCGGGTGCTGATCTCCCCCGTGTACGTGGGCATCGATTTTTCTGCCATGGCTGCGGACCAACGTAGCGACGCAGAAATACTCGAGCTCCAGTCCGGGCCCACGGGCCTCGAGTTGGAGGAACGGCAGGTGGATGACGGAGGTCCTCTCCTGCTCTGTGACGTTTCTACTGGCAGGCCCCGCCCCCTGGTTCCAGTTTCATGGCAACGCCGCGTTTTTGACTCCTTGCATTCCCTTTCTCACCCAGGGGTTAGAGCATCGGTGAAACTGGTCAGCTCAAAGTTTGTTTGGCCCGGTCTGCGTAAAGCGGTTAAGGAGTGGGCAGCAGCGTGTGTCCCATGTCAGCGTGCTAAGGTTGACAGGCACACCAAAGCACCTTTGGAACCTTTCCCTATCCCTAGTCGGCGGTTTGACCATGTGCACGTGGACCTGGTGGGCCCTCTGCCTCCATCACAAGGTTTTACTCATCTGCTGACTATGATAGATCGGACCACCAGGTGGCCTGAGGTGGTTCCTCTGACATCCACAACGGCTGCAGTGGTGGCCCGGGCATTTTTGTCTACCTGGGTTGCACGTTTTGGCCCCCCTTCAGACATTACATCAGACACCACCTCCTACAGGTTAATCAATAAAAATAGGGTGTTATACCCACAACAAAAAATGACTAGTTTTAGCAGTTTTCCATTTCTTTTGCAAAGATGCAGCTTCAAGTAATACATAGAGTAAATAATGCTCACTTTAACTTGGTGCTTTATTTCTTCTAAGTAGGACACTCAATTATGCCACAATAAATAAATACAAATCATGCTTGCACAGTTCATTGTTTTAGTGAAAAAAAAAAGCCACATATAATATACCAGTGTATATACAGTATATCCTATCCTCCTACATGTCTTTGCGTGAGTGCAGTTACAGTGTGCGCTCTCAGGACATGATCACCTGCAGTGTTCTGTCAGTGAGGACTGAACTTGGAAAAAGGGCCTTCTCCTACTCCGCTCCTGCTTCATGGAATATCTTACAAAAAGCTCTCGGCCTTGACTTCTCTAAATGGTTTTAAGAATCTGTTGGAATCCTGGCAAAAACCAATGCAGATATGTTCTTGTTTTTGATTTTATATATCTATCTTATAATGTTTTGCTAGTTTTTGATACTTTGTTTAAAAAAAAAATCTGTATTTCTCTCTTATGTTTTTCTATTGTTTATTGTTTAAGGAAATTCTACCATTGCTGTTCATCATTCTTTAGTTTATAGCAGGTCCCTCTTGTACATGAGTCCACGAGGCTCAATGAGATTTACCTGAATAAATAAAGGTTGAATATATATTTTTTCTTTACAAGAATCCAGTCTTCTGTGAGCGACCTGTCCAGGGTCCCCTGCCTCTTTTCACACAGTGACTGATGGGTATGGGCACCAGTGTCCCCCACGATCCAAAAAAGGAAGCAGCGGATAAAGAGGATGGATGGATGGATGGATGAAATACAGTCTTTTCTTTTGGCTCAAAATGTAAAAATATCAATAAATGTTAACAGTAATTAGATGTTTTTAATTTTATAATGTCACACCTACTGGACAGAAAATTTCCCTCTAATAAACTTAAAATGGCCCATGGGCCACCAGTTGATAATGACAATTGTAGCAGGTTTTGCAGCTCTGGACATATTTGATTTAGTGAACAAAGGGGCAAAAATGGCTCTTTTGATCGTAAAGCTTGCAGACCCCTGGACTAGCCAGAACTTTAAAGGACAAAAGACTTGCCAGTGCCATCCATCCATTACCCATTTCTTCCTTTCTGGGTTGCGAGGGTCACTTGTGCCCATGTTCAACATACACAGTGTGAGAAACAAGCACACTCTGGACAAGTCGCCAGCCCATCACAGAAACACACAACCACTCAAACCAATCAGCCTAATGTGCTTATTTCTGGTCTGTGGGAGGAATCTGGAGAAAACCCATGTATGCTCAGAGAGAACATGCAAATTCCACCCAGAAACGTCCAGGACTTGATCCAGCAACCTTCTTCCTGAGAGGCAGCAGGTCTACCAACTGTGCCACCATGCTGCCCAAGTCTTGCACTTGATCAGTATAACAGTATAATACAATTGTTTTCTTGCTGAAGAAGCACTATGAATGGTAAAATAAAATAAAAAATAATAATAATCATGAAGTTTGTCATTTCCAGAATCACATGCCCTGCGCTTGTAGCATTGTTGAGAAAATACATAAGTGCAAGCAGAATTTAGAAGATAATTTGTACCAAATGAAAGCAGCTGATAAGATTCTACTGAGAAACAAAACTTCAGTAACCTTGACAGTAACAGAGTTCTGCAT